>PVJN01064846.1:0-10410 GCA_004026805.1 Lasiurus borealis | reverse complement strand
GTTCGACCCTGCCTGCCTGATGCCCACCTGCCCGGACTACTGGACCTACTCGGGGTCCCTGACGACCCCCCCACTCTCCGAGTCTGTCACCTGGATCATTAAGAAGCAGCCTGTCGAGGTTGATCATGATCAGGTACATTCTTTCCATGTTTCTATATAAGAAATTCCAGTTTTCCTCTTCAAAACGAGCCTGGGCTCAGACTCCGGGATCAGTTTTTAACTTATAACGCAAATACTTTTTTATTAAAACTAGAGGCCCGATGAATGAAGATTTGTGCCAGAATGGACCTTCCTTCCCCTGGCTGCTGGCACTGCCTTTCCAGTAGCCAGAGCCTCCTTTCTGACTTCCCATGCTGCCCCGAGGCCTGGAGCTGCTGGGGTGGCGTGGAACACCTGCGTTGTCACCATGGTGATGATGCAAGCATCCCCCCTGTCTCAGGCCGCTTGGTGCCTGTGTATGCAAATTAACCCACAATCTTTATTGGGTTAATTTGCATACTTGCTCCTGATTGGCTGGTGGGCGTCATGAAAGTAGTCAATTAGCATCTCACTCTTTTATTAGGTCGATGTGTTAACTTCTTGTCTAATTTAGGTCTGAATTAGAAAATGCTTCAAATTTATCAGAAAGTGAACTAAAAACTTAGGCAACAGCCTGGCCAGTGTTGCCCAGTAGTTGAGTGTCAGTCAACCTATGAACCCAGAGGTCACCGGTTCAATTCACAATCAGGGCACATGCCCAAGTTGTAGGCTCAATCACCAAAGGAGGGCGTGCAGGAGGCAGCTAATTAATAATTCTCACTCATCATTGATGTCTCTATCTCTCTCTCCCTCTCCCCTCCTCTCTGAAATCAATAAAAATATATTAAAAGAAAGAAAAGAGAACATCTTAAACAAACAAAGAAATATATAAAAGGGTAACTTCCACTGGCTTTTCAGAGCTTCTCTGTGTCTGCACTTTAATAAACATAATCAGCTCAAAATAATCCTTATGCCAAAGGCATATTTTGGGGTCACAAATTCTGCTCCCGTTTATCTGCAAATGGAAGAAGCTTTTCTAACTATATATCAAAACCAGAAGTCATAAAGAAAGCAACTCGTGAATTAGACTGTATTTTTTTTTAATTCTGTGTGATAAAATCCATTATAAACCAATGGTAAAATACAGATCTTGCCTGCCCGTAAGCCTGGGCTTGGTGTCATACACATTTAATTTACTATCCTCCATATTTAAAAACTGACATGAAGCTGAAAAATAACTAAATAAAATAAAGAAACCATTGGGTCAGTGTCCTATATGGAGGACTTTGGAAATAAAATTTCAACAGAAAAAATAAAGATAGAGCTGTCTGTCATCTATAATCCTAGTCACCTATGATCTAACCACTCAGTGTTAATCATTGTTTGGGAAAATCCTTCAGGTTTCTTATCTGTATAAATATATGTAGTTTTTTGTTTGTTTTGTTTTTATTTTTTTATATATATTTTATTGATATTTTACAGAGAGGAAGGGAGAGGGATAGAGGGCTAGAAACATTGATGAGAGAGAGACATCGATCAACCGCCTCCTGCTCGCCCCCTACTGGGGATGTGCCCGCCACCAAGGTACATGCCCTTGCCCGGAATCGAACCTCGGACCCTTGAGTTTGCAGGTTGATGCTCTATCCACTGAGCCACGCCAGTCAGGGCATGGCTGCTGTTTTAACTATTTCAAGACGAGGTTCCTGGAATCAAAGATGAAGTCACTTCTTCATGGCAAATGGCCAATATGGGGGGAGGGGGAGACATGACCTTTGACCCCTAGGCCTTGGGTTCCAAGTGCCTGGCTGGTTCCACCCCCTGCTGCTGCTCTCCTCTCCACACATCTTCCTCCCGTCCACTGCGGAGGGCATCTCTCCCCAGAATAAGTTCTGCCTTGTCCAATTTTAGAGGACCGTTTCCGAGTCATAAAAAAAATGATCGTGATTTATTAATGCGGTGACGCTGTTTTCCCATTGAAGTGATTTATGCTTCCGGTTTCTATTTCCAGCTCGAGCAATTCCGGACCCTGCTTTTCACTTCCGAGGGGGAGAAGGAAAAAAGGATGGTGGACAACTTCCGCCCCCTGCAGCCGCTCATGAATCGCACAGTCCGCTCATCCTTCCGGCACGATTATATCCTCAACGTCCAAGCGAAATCCAAGCCCTCCACCAGCCCGGCTAGCCCCTGAGACGTCCCTCAGTAGGTGGTGTTTTGCTTTCATACATCATAGGTTTTGAAAAACTTAACGCGGACTATTCTCAACACCTGCATTCAATGCTAATGACATAGTGCTCCTTCAGGGCGTGATGGATAATGATGTTGATCACTGAAGTAGCAACAAGAAACACAAGCTTCTCTTAAAGCAACTGTTGGTTTTTGTAATGTCTTTTTATTTTATTTTATTGATTTTTTTACAGAGAGGAAGGGAGAGAATTAGAAAGTCAGAAACATCGATGAGAGAGAGATATTGATCAGCCGCCTCCTGCACGCCCCCTACTGGGGATGTGCCCTCAAGCAAGATACATGCCCTTGACCGGAATCGAACCTGGGACCTTTCAGTCCGCAGGCTGATGCTCTATCCACTGAGCCAAACCGGTTTCGGCTGTAATGTCTTTTAATGTCTGACATTTTTGAGCTGTCTTTTCATATCGTCAGTTCGTGGTTATATAGGGTTGTAAGTAAGGATGACAATCAACATATTTAACCACTGGTAAGGCACAAACTGGTACTTTCTGGCTGAATGTTGGCCATGATTGAGGTACATTTTATTTGCAAACATGGATGATTTTTCTTTCGCAAGGCCTTATCAGTGAGCACATTTGCTCTGATCTGTAGTTCACTTACAAGTACATGATATGCTTGCTTACTATCAATTTATGATACAGAAAAAAATTATTTTGTAATCCTAGGAAAACAAAGATTTACTGGTATCTGAAAGTCTTTTTGCCTTTCTGAAGATCAGATATTTTACGTAAAGGCCTGATCATCTAGAAAGCTTGAAGTGCCTAGAACTTAGAATTCTTTCATGACATATTTCTGGAAGTATTTTTCAAATGACTAATAATATAATCTATACTAGTTTATAATAGTTTATAATATTATTTTGCATTATTTGTACACGGTTTCACAGACTGATAATATTTCCCACAGTGACAAAACAATCTTAGCTTCCTTTGAAAACTGTTGGAACTTTATTTCTTTAGTTGTTGCTCTGGGCAAGACAGATGATCAAAATAAATCTCCCAGCTTACACAGTGGCTTGGGAAACTTTTGCTATAGTAATAGGGAGAGAAACGTGTCAGACAGACTAAAATCTAGATAATTCTACGTATTCCATGGAATCCATGCCACTGCTGTCCTTGCTCGTAAATATCTTGGAATGTTTCTAATGGCCAATAGCCTGTGTTCAGACTCAATATCGCATTAATTAGTAGAATTTCTTTCATGAATACGCTAGTCTATTCCTCTGGTCTGCAAGACAGAGTTGGATAGATATACCTAACACTACTGAACCATACACTGAAAAAAGTTAAGATAAGTTTTACGCTATGTGTGTTATTAATTAAAAATAAATACTAATTCAGTAGGAAGAAAAGATAGAATTGAACTTGTATATGTAAACTTAGGGGGTGTATCTGCCCTAAAGAAGGTTGGAAGGGTGAGTGAAGGTATTTGCTTCGAGGGCGTATACCTTTTCTGGGAAAGGGAAGCAAGTATACCTGGGGAAATGAATATACTTCTTAAAAAGATAAATGTATGTGGGGAGGAATTTTACCTCAATTGATGTGTTTCAAACCATAGCTGTCTTCAAAAGGGTAAACACACAAGATATGTATTATTCCTCTCACACAAGCTTCCCTCCTAGGCCTCTTGCAAACTCTTCTTTTTTTTAAAAAAAAATGTATTTCTTTATTGATTTCAAAGAGGGAAGGAGGAGAGAGAGAGAGAAAAATCAATGATGAGGGAGAATCATTGATTGGCTGCCTCCTGCACGCCCCTCACTGGGGATCGAGCCCACAACCCAGACATGTGCCCTTGGCTGGAATCGAACCTGAGACCTTCAGTCCACAGGCTGACACTCTATTCACTGAGCCACGCCGGCCAGGGCAAACTCTTAATGCAAAATTCTATTGCTGCAAGTCTTCCAAATTTGAGCCAGAAGCAATGTATAGAACACCTGATTACCCCTATATCTTAGAGGTACAAAGGGTGTACAGTTGGCCCTTGAACTGTATTTGAAATGCGTGGGTCCACTTACAAATAATTTTTTCAATAAATACATTTACATTACTGGAAATGTTTTTTTCTTCCTTATGATTTCCCTAACATTTTCTTTTCTCTCGTTTACTGTATTGCAAGAATGCAAATACACAAAATATGTATTAATGTTATCAGCTAGGCTTCCAGTCAACAATAGGCTATTAGTAGTTAAGTTTTGGGGGAGTCAAAAGTTACACACAGATTTTTGACTGTACAAGGACGCATTGCTCAAGGGTTAACCATACAGGTTAGGACAACAGTAGCTTTACAGTTGTCTGTATGGAAAATAATACAATAATCAATACATTTAAGTATAAGAATAAACTCAGTGTTTTGCATACTCACAACTGTAAACCTACTTTTGCCCCGCCCTGTGTTTATAGGGTGTTTCTCAGTTTACAACTCCTGATTTACTGACACCTCATGTTCTGGTGTACTTATTAACAGAATCCTATTCGCTCTCAGCCATGTCCTGTATGTATGTATGTTTGCATAATACATCCTTGGTCACCTTCTCTGCGGAGGTTATGGAAACTGCCTCGGGGTGTGGTTTCATGCATGCCTCAGTTATCTGCCCCCCAAAAGGGATCATACAGATGCCCTGGCTACTGAGACACCCTGTCAGGAAACCTGGTCTGTCTTTGATGTCTCCCAACGTGTTTTACCGGCACCTTCCTAGACCCGAAGGGGAGATCTGTCAAAGGGCTTGAGAAAGAATTTTGTATCTAAATTGCTGCTCGTCTTCATTAAGTAATGCCAGATCAATAAAACCATCTTGATAATATTAGTACGCGTTGAATGGGCTTTTCTTCCTATGAGTTGTTTGGAGAATGGAATATGTCTGTGAAATGTGCCAGATATCCTAACATGTAGATGGGAAAGTGAATGGAGAACTCATAAGGATTTGACTAGGGAAGCAAGAATGGAAATACCCTCTGCTCACCTGTTGCTAGGAAACCAGGGCGTGATCTGCTGACACCACCAATAGGGCAAGCTGCCAGCCCCTCCCCCTTTCCCAGTGCTACATGGGGTAGGGTAACGTTGGCTATTCTAAAGCCAGGCATCCACCTCAAAAAAGTTTAGGATGATGTCTTTTGGGGGGCGTGATATTAGCAAAAATCCAGTCTTGTAATTGCTTTAGGTAGTTTTCTTTGTCACTAAAAGAAACATTACTTACTTGATATTTATTTAACTTAATGTTATATTGCATTTTTAATTCAACTGTGTTAGTTAAGTTGTTTCATATAGTATAATTTTTTTAAAAATATATTTTATTGACTTTTCACAGAAAGGAAGGAAGAGGCATAGAGAGTTAGAAACATCGATGAGAGAGAAACATCCATCAGTTGCCTCCTGCACTCCTCCCACTGGGGATGTGTCCGCAACCAAGGTACATGCCCTTGACCGGAATCGAACCTGGGACCTTTCAGTCCACAGACCGACGCTCTATCCACTGAGCCAAACCGGTCTCGGCAATAAAATATATTTTTTAAAAAAGAAATGGTACTTCGGTTTGGGTTCTAGGTGGGAAGACCCCAATTCTGCCACCATTCACTGGCAAACCACCTAATCACTAGACAAAAGATTCAAATAATAACAACGTTCACTGGCTAGTTCTCTCTTCCAAAGAAAACTTTTAATCAGTTTTTACAAATCAGCATTTTTCATATTAATATGCATTCATAAGTAGTTTATCTGCTATTTGAAGTTATAACTATAATCTAGAATATATACATGATTTATACAAGTAAAATATTTTTTTAGATAATCAGCTATTTTCTACTGACAACGTAAAATAAAAATTTAGGCATTTTCCCATAGAGGGGGCATAAACTGAAATATACTTCCTTGAGACTAAGTAGATGTATTTTAGTCACCAAGGAAAATATGAAATATATGTTATATTGCAGCATAAAGATAACCTTGTTTTATTTATCGGAATATCGTAGCGGAATGTATCCTACATTGAATTTCTACATACCTTATTTTCATCTTATGATTTCTCCTTTTAATGATGGTAACTAGAGTTTGGAAATGGAATTGGCTTTTCAAATGAGGAATCTCTTCCCAAGAAGACATCCCTTCTTGTTATCACGTGAAAGTCTAGTGCAATGTGTAAGAAACGTTTCAGCAACCCGAACAGTGATGCTTTCAGTATGGCAGTAACTGTCAGCCTAAGTCCTGGTCACAGGAAAGAAAAATAAAAAAATGGCGATTCGCTTAGGTACATTCTAAGGGTGCAGAGCTTGAGACCCTGTTGTATGTTCTCGAACAAACTGAATAGGAATTCAGGGCATTGTCTAGTTTCAGAAAACAACTCCAAGTCTTTACCTTCAAGGAGTTCAAGGGTCAGGGCAAGAAGCAGACTTGTGAAAACAACAAAGTGCGGTACAGTGTGAGAGGTGTCAGAAAAGGTGAAATACCTGTGCTCGGGGCTCAGGCAGGGCAAATGCCTAACCCATCCTGAGGGCGTGGGGAAGTGTTCTCACCGGTGATGATAAAGCAACTCATGCCAGGCACCATGCCAACACATAGCAGACGCTTGAAAACGATTGTTACTATCTCCATCTTGATAGATAGACTGAGGACTAGACATTAAGGAATTTACTCAAGGTCAGAGCCAAGGCTTGCATTCCCTAACCCATCCAACGACAAAGCCTCTAATTCAGCGGTTCTCAACATGTGGGTAGCGACCCCTTTGGGGGTCGAACGGCCCTTTCACAGGGGTCGCCTAAGCCCATCGGAAAATGCAGATATTTACATCACGACGCATCACAGTAGCAACATGTCATGGTTGGGGGTCACCACCCCATGAGGAACTGTATGCAAGGGTCGCGGCCTTAGGGAGGTTGAGAACTTTGCACGGAATTACTGATGCACAGAACCGGACAAGATCAACTTGGAGGCGTGTTACTCTGAATGACGCTGTAAGAGGGAGCAGGACCGGCGTTTTGTAAAGTTTGTGCTTCGTTTGCATGATTCCAAGGAGGAACTAGGGGAAGCCGGGACAGTTTAGTAATGGGGTAGCTCAGTAAATTTTGACTCTGAGGCGAGAAGCACAAAGCCAGGCCCCGGAGTTAAGTCTCTCCCCCCCACCCACCGGCATCCCGCAGATGTGAATGGAAGGGGGTGAGGCTGGGGGCTCCGTCCCAGGCGCTGATAGGTGGATCGCGGAGGGAGGAGGAGCCTGGGAAGTGGCCTGGGAGCCAGGCGGGCTGCTACGGGGGAGGGAGAGGGAGAAAAGAGGAAGAAGTATTACTACTTAAACCTCGTGGCTGAAAGCCATCGCACTGTGGTGCCGAGAGCGGCGGGAGGAGAGAGATCTCTGCGGGAGACCGGCCACCCCGGGAAACGCCCTGTTTTGGATCCCGGGCGCGTCCGGGCGGAGACACGCCCCGCCCTCCGGAGAGGCACGCCCCGCCCTCGGGAGCGGCCGAGAGTCACGTGGTTCCTTCGCGGCTGCGCGCTCTGCGGGCCCGCCTTTCCCGGCAGGCTCCTGTGGGCGTGGCGGCGCTGGCAACATGGCGGCGCCCCAGACGGTGATGCTTCCGGACAAACTAAGGTAAGTTGGGCAGAGACAGGTGAGCCGGTTCGGAGAGGGCACGGAGCGGGCATGGAGGGTGTGCACGCAGGAAGGAAAGGGAAGCGAGGCCAAGCCAGCGAGCATGCGCGGCGGCCCGAGCCCTCCCCGGGGCGCCGTCCCGTCCCGGACGTCGGCGGGCTCGGGGCCGCGGTCCGGAGAGCAGGTGGCGGGGCTGGAGAGCGCCCGCCGTCCGGGCGGGAAAGGGCGAGGGCCCGGCCGGCGCCGCGGGTTCTGCACATGAAAACACGGGCAGCAAGATTCCACCCGCCAGCGGCCCGGCGGCCCGGGGCGCCGAGGAGAGGGGAGCCCAGGCAGGCAGCGCTGCGGGCGTCCATTGACGGCGGGTGTGCTTGTCTGCTTTCCCCAGCCACAAAAAGCACAGGGCCGCCCTGAAGAAGGAGAAACGAAAGAAGCGCCGGCAGGAGCTCGCTCGGTTGAGAGACTCAGGTAACCGGCCTCTTACCCCGTTGTCTGTGAGCGGATGCCATTGCTCTCTTAACTTTGCCGCTGGCCCGAGGATGCGGAGAGTTTGGTAAGAATTGCTGGGACCGCCGCTTCCCACGTCCAGTCCGGGCGGAAGCCACGTTACCGGCCCCCGGAGGAGGAGAAGGTCGTGGTGAATCAATCGGCGCCCCCTGATTGTGTGTTGGTACTTAACGAACTATCGAGTGTTACAGGCGCGCGGACTTACAGCAGCTAGCGCAGCCCTTGCACGTATGCAGTGTCTGGGGCATATTTTTCTTGCAAAACCAGCAGGAGTGGATGATTGCAGACATTTTGCAAGTTTCTCTCAAACTTTAGTAATAAAAGAGACCCTTTGTTGACTCAAGATGTGGTGGATACATTATTGAAATATATAAGCATAAAACTAGTTAACCAAAGTTAACTATGAATAATATATATGATAATGCCGAAACCGGTTTGGCTCAGTGGATAGAGCGTCAGCCTGCAGACTGAAGGGTCCCAGGTTAGATTCCGGTCAAGGGCATGTACCTTGGTTGCGGGCACATCTCCAGTAGGGGGCGTGCAAGAGGCAGCTGATCGATGTTTCCCTCTCATTGATGTTTCTAACTCTCTATTCTCCCTTCCTCTCTCTACAAAAATCAATAAAATATATTTAAAAAATTAAAAAATTATATATGCAAAACCAAGTGCAGTTACACATCTACATTAATGTGAGGTTGCAGATGATGGGAGACAGATACAACATGACTATGGCACTGATTGGAATTTGCAATGCTACTATTAACTATTGCCCTGAGGTTATTTTTCTGTTAAAGTAAGGTGGAGCATTCATCTGTACTGGCCATAATATCATTTGTTCTTCACATGGCAGAGTCTAACATTTACATATTAGACCTGTCTGTTTAATATAATGAAATTAGTACTACTAATGTAGTCATAAAATTATATAGTAGTTATAAATGCCGATGGGCACTGAGATCACACTGGAGTACAGAGCTATAATGGTTGCTAACCAGATTATCCAGAATATGCTTATGCAGTTATCCTGACAATTCTTTTTTAAAACTTAGTAAATCTTTATTATTCAGATTATTACAGTTGTTCCTCTTTTCTCCCCATAGCTCCCCTCCACCCAGTTCCCACCCCACCCTCTGCCTTTACCTCCCCCCACTGTCCTCATCCATAGGTGTGTGATTTTTTTCCAGTCTCTTCCTGCACCCCCACACCCCTTTCTCCCTGAGAATTGTCAGTCCACTCCCTTTCTATACCCCTGATTCTATTATATTCACCAGTTTATTCTGTTCATCAGATTTTTAATTCACTTGATTTTTAGATTCACTTGTTGATAGAGATGTATTTGTTGTTCCTAATTTTTATCTTTACCTTTTTCTTCTTCTTCCTCTTCTTAAGGAGTACCTTTCAGCATTTCATATAATACTGGTTTGGTGGTGATGAACTCCTTTAGCTTTTTCTTATCTGTGAAGCTCTTTATCTGCCCTTTGATTCTGAATGACAGCTTTGCTGGGTAGGGTAATCTTGGTTGTAGGTTCTTGCTATTCATCACTTTGAATATTTCTTGCCACTCCCCTTTGGCCTGCGTAGTTTCTGTTGAGAAATCAGCTGACAATTGTATGGTTGCTCCTTTGTAGGTAATTAACTGTTTTTCTCTTGTTGCTTTTAATATTCTCTCTTTGTCTTTTGCTCTTGGCATTTTAATTATGATGTGTCTTGGTGTGGTCCTTTTTGGATTCCTTTTGTTTGGGGTTCTGTGCATTTCCTGGACTTCTAAGTCTATTTATTTCACCAGTCATTATTTCTTCAAATAGGTTTTCAGTATCTTGTTCTCTCTCTTTTTCTGGCACCCCCATAATTCTGATGTTGGTATGCTTGAATTTGTCCTAGATGCTCCTTAACTATCTTCACATTTTTGGATTCTTTTTGCTTTTCCTGTTGAGTGTTTTTGCTTCTTTGTATTTCAAATTTTGGACTTGATTCTTCTGTTCCTCTAGTCTGCTGTTAGGTCTCTGTATAATATTTTTTATTTCAGTCAGTGTATGTTTAATTTCTAGTTAGATCGGAAGAGC
>PVJN01064845.1:0-10410 GCA_004026805.1 Lasiurus borealis | reverse complement strand
GCTCTCATACACAGGGTTTAAAAAAGCAAGACGGCCTCTCATCATCAAACCTAAAGGATTATTTTGACACAAAAATTGATCTACATGAAATTTGATTTGGCAAGACATACTGAACTCGATGATTTATTTATTTATTTATTTATTTATTTTTGAGAATATGCTTTTGTTGGCTGAGAGAGGGGGAGAAAACCTAAAAGGGGTTTTGGGAAAAGCGAATGATCACCTTTTAAGGTGATTTCGGTGAACGGTGGTGGGGAAAAAAAACTCCTATAAAGTAAAAATGACATATATTTTTAAAAGTTAAAAGGATATACGGTCAGGGAGAAAAAGTTCCTGGAGAGAGGGCTTTTGCAAAAAATAAATAAATAAATAGACTCCCGTGCTGGTTGAAATACGGACTAGCCTGGTTCCCGAAGACCCTGCCTGGTACTTCCAGAAAGATGGCTGTCAGGGGTCCCAGTCTGATCAATGTCCGAAGACAACTCATTCACCCACTTTCAGAAGCTGGCTGGTTCTCGAAGGCCTTCCCAGCCTCTCCCCTCCTCCTGCAGGAGGTACCCTGGGGGTGGGCTGCGAGGTCTGGGTTGGGAGAAGGATTTGGCCTGAGGCGCCAAGAGGCCCAGTTTCTGCCCAGAGGGCTCTGTGCTGTCCAATGACCCCGGGTCAGCGAACTTGGTGTGTACAGGGCCTGATAATAAACAAACCTCTTAGGCTTTGCAGGCTACGTGGTCTTCGTTGCCTATTAGTTACTTGTTTTTATAACCCTGAAAAGGGTAAAAACCATTCTTAGCTCAAGGGACCATATATGAGTTTGGTAACTCCCGAATTCAAACTTTCTAACAGAGCCCGTTCTCTCTTCTCAAATTGTCTTAACATCCCGTCTTGCTGGCCGACACCAGACGACCCTCCACTCAAGCTCAGAGCCTCGGAAGCATGAGGCATGAGCTCACCTGACTCCAATGGGGCTGCTCAGAGCCTGGCGGGGACCCCAGGCCCTCCCGCGCCCCGTCCTCCCGCTGGGAGCCGCCAGAGAGAAGCGGGCAGCAGCGTCCCCACCAGGAAGGGGCCACTGTAAACATGGAAACGCTTTTCCACAGTCGCGTGTCTTTCACAGAAGCTGCTCTTAGGGAGGAATTGATGGTTTCTTCTCCCCCAAATACCAGCAGACGTGACAATGAAAGAACCCGAGTGCCGGGTCCCGGGCAGGACGGTCTGCATCTCAGGACCCCGGACCCCCCAGACACTGCCAACACCTCTTCCCCGCCACGGTGCTCAACAGCCGAGGAGACCAACAGTGGTTCTTCCCCCCAGGTGGGGGGCCATTTGAATCCACCATAAGCCACCACAGAGGACATCACACACGCTCCTCCCCCACCGGACCCCGGTGCGGGCCAGAGGCACATCACTCAGCGTCGGCGACACGCCAGGACTGAGGGGTCGCAGCACAGAGGACCACACCCCAGAGCTGGTTCCTCAACAGCCTCGGACGCCTCGAATCCCTGTGCTCTGCAGGGCTTGGTGTGGTCAAGTTAGAAGTCCCAATGCCTTTTGGGGTCCCACACAACAGCACAAGATTCCTTCTTGGGAACCCTTTTTCTGACACGGCGGCTTTCCCTGCAGTGCCTTGGTCATCGCAGTCTTTTAAACACAAAAAGCACAGAAGAATGGAGGTAGGACTGATATCACCATCCAAGACTTTTCCCACGCGGGCCGCACGAGCCAGGACCGGGCGCCGGGCGACCAGGCCGCCACCACGGCTGCTCTTTGACGCGCGTGCCTTTCTGTGCGTGCCCTGCAGCGCGATTCTTCTGGGAACCGCATGACTCGGGCTGAGGGTCTGCTGGCCACACGACAGACACTCCCCTTTCCGCCCGGGCTGCACGCTCTTAAATGCCACCGACTTCGGGAAAGCGAGGTGCGAGGGGCTGACCGAAAGCCCTGGTGAGACTCAGGGAGGGGTCATGTGATCGGCGCAGGGCGGGTCAGCTTTTGCTCAGCCACGGCGAGGAGCTTTTCAAGTTTTCGGGCGCGGGTTTCCCTGCTGGTGGAGAGGGGGCGGCGGGGTTCCGTGGGGGGGCCCGGGGCTCGTGCAAGAAGGAGGCCTCGCTCGACTTGGCGTCCTGGGAGTCGGCGATGGTGGACACGTCGGCCTCGCTGGTCAGGTCTTCGGTGGAGAAGTCGAGGCTGCCGAGCTTGGCGAGGGAGTGCGAGCGCTTGAGCGGGGACGAGACGGTGAGGCCCGCCAGGCGGAGCCGCGTCTCGATCTCCTGGGTGCGCTGCTTCACCAGCCCCGGCTTGCCGCGGACGCTGTGGATGCTGTCGCTGCTGGAGCTGCGGGTCAGGTTGGAGCTCATGGAGGACGAGGTGGGCGTGTAGCAGATGGTCTTGAGGAAGTCTTTGGAGAAGTGGCTGGTGTGGTCCAGGCGGCAGAGGAAGGGGGAGGGGCTCTTCAGCGAGGCGCCCTCGGGCAGGACGGGGGTGGCTTCTGGCTGCTCCTCGCTCGCCCCCGGTGGCAGCGGCAGCTCAGGGGCCAGGTCCTGGCTCTCCTCGGGGATGCTGGCCTCCAGCCTGCTGGCGGCGCCGTCCCTGAGGGGGGCCGCCGGGTCCGGGGGCGCGCCCTTCAGCCTCTCGAGCTCTTTGGTGTGCTTGCGGACCAAGCCGGCCTTCTGCAGCTGGATGATGGACTCCTGGTGCTGCATCAGGTAGCTGTGCGCGCTCGGCTTCTCGGCCTCCTTGCTGAACAGCAGCCGCAGGTCCTTGGCCGGCTTCCCGTCTTTCTTGGGCGGCGACTCGTCCTTCGCCACGTCCATGCCGGCGGCGGCGGGGCTCCGGTCACAGTGAGAATTCTTCAGAAGGAGGGACTTCGGCGGGACTTTGGGGGTCTCTCGGGAAGGTTCCAAAAGGCTAGCTGGCGGCTCCGGGGCAGCCCTGGACCCGGAGCCCCCGGGGTCCGGCCTCCTCGGGCCCGCTGGTGGCAGGAGCGGGGGGGTCTCCGGGGCTCGGGGCCGGCTGGCGGCAGGGGGCCCCGGGGAGGAGGTAAGGTGGGGCAGGAAGGTGGGCTGGGTGCAGATGGCGGGGGCCCCGGGGGCCTCGCGCCGCTCCCCGAAGGCCTCGGGAGCCCCGCCGGCGGCCGGGTACATGCAGTCGGCACAGGAGTTGTAGGAAGGCTTCACTTTGTTGAGGATCCCAAACAGCGCGTCGTGCTGCAAGGCGACAAGGATGCCGTGAGAGTGCGATACGGCCAAAGAGCAGGACATAGGGACATAGCAGGGGGGCCGGGGCGGGCTGGGGGGCCCTGGAGGGATGGCATCTCACAGCCCCAGGGTCCCTGGGGTAGGAACTGCCCAGCTGGCAGGACAAAGCAGCAGAGGGGCTGGGAGGGGGCTGGGAGGGGGCGCTCTGGGGACAGACAGCAGCGATGTGGCGTGTGCTGCCACACGTACCTCGAAGTCGTCGGGACAGCTCCTCTTGCTGTTGTTGTTGTTGAGGTTCTCCCGGTTGAGCAGGCTCTTTTCCGGCGGGGCCGGGGGCCTCCCCCACCGCCCTGCTCCGGCAGCCTCCTCCCGCTCCATCTCCTCCACGGGAGGCGAGGGGCCGCTCCGGGCTCGGGGGCTTCCGGACTCTGCTTTCCCCTTCACCTCCTTCTCCCGCGGCCCGGGGCCTTCCGGGGGCGGCCTGGCCGGCGGGGGCGCGGCTGGAGGCGGAGCGGCTTCCTCCAGCAGCGCATCCTTCTCCAGGTCCTCCAGCTGGACCACGCCGCCCGTTCCGTCGCCGGGGGAACGCAGGAGGGGGTCCGAGAGCCGCCGGAAGCAGCAGGAGAGGGAGGGCGCCCCTCCTCCTCCTGGGAACCCGGGCTGCGCGGCATCGTCCAAGCAGGAGAGCCGGGCCTCCCGGGTGTCGCCCAGCGTCTCCGGCAAGAAGTCCCCGGCCCCCGCGAGGTCGTCCACCGGCTGCTGGAGGCGGCTCTCGGTCTGCTGGCGCCACAGCTTGTTGTGCCTTTGTTTGCTGGGGGGGAAGGGCAGAGGAAGGTCATCGGAGGCCAGCGCCCAGCTGCTCCTGGGCAGGGGGCAGGGGTAGGGGGAACCAGCAAGGCTGGCGTAAGGCCTCTCTCTGTCCAGTTGTCCCCAAGAAACGAAAGGATGAGAGAAACAGCACTAGGACCCAAACATCATCACGGCCCTCACAAGAAACCTTAAAGGACTTTCAGTCACGTGACGACAACGTGGCAGCCATGCAAAGGGCACGTAGGCCTGAAACGCTGTCAGGAGCCTAGTGTCCCATCTCTTGGGGTCACTCCGCTTAAGGTCCCACCTCTCAGTTTCTCCGTCTTTCAATAGGAATGTCTACATACATACGTAGTTATACTAATATAGCAATGTAATGCACATGAATAAAGTTGGGAAGATTCCAGGAAACTATAAATATCAGTGCAATAGGAATTATGGGGGGTGAAAAAGACAGGTTTTAGGAAATTTTAGAAACTAAGAGGATCATGGAAACAGCACCAGGCTACAGAGCAGAAGGTGTATTTCCACAGAATAGGGAAGCTGAAAAGCTGCAACAGGTCCCTTTCCATAGAACGAGGGAGCTAGGAGCAGCAAAAGGTCTCTATGTATTTACAAAATAAAGGAAGGAAGCCCTTCATCCAGGAGAAGAGGAAAGCCCAAAGGGAATAGGGAACAATAAGGAAGGAGCTGGGAGAACCTCACTTGTCCCATGTGAGGTTCGACCTTGAGCTCAGGAGTTACTATAGTAACCAGTCCAAGGGAACAGTGACCAATCAGAGGGGCTATGGAGGCACCAGGATCTGCAGCCTTTATAAGCCCAGGGAAAAGGAACTTGGGGACCCTTTCCCCTTCCCCAGGGGGGAGTTTGTATTGTTCTTCAATAAACCTCCACCTCTGCTATTCCCTCTTCTGTCCGTGGATTCATTCCTCCACTCTGGCAGACAAAGAATCCGGGGCATCCTGCCCGCTCCAAAAACCCTGCCGCGTTAGTCTGGGTCAGGGAGATTACAGGTCAGTTTAAAAAACCTGTCTTCTAACACGATGGTGTTTTTATGCTGCGTTTTTAAAACATAAAGGTAAAAAGAGAAAGGCTTGCGGTGAAGTAAGGTGAAGGAGTCTCCTCCACGAACCTCGGAGCCATACAGACACCACGGGGTTGTCAGGGTTGAGATGAGAGAATTAAATGTAAATGAAGGATCTGCTCTGGTCGGTCAGTGCAAACGTGGCACCATCACTCATGACTATTTGCTCCCTGGGCCTGTTCTGGGCGAGGCCAGGGGCCCTCAGAAGGGGCTGCGATTCAAGGTCAAAACCACGCGGCTATGAACCCAGCTGGAAACCCCCGGATGGGCTAAACGGGCGCCGGTGGAGGGAGAGGCTGAAGGGCTCAGGGATGCACACGCCTCTGCCTCTGCCTCGCCCTGCCTGGGGATCTGGCCGGCCACTCTCCCTCCACTCGGAGGTGGTGTCTGGAGCCGCCCTCTGGACCCCGCCAAGCTTGCTTCCCCACGGCACTCAGAGGCCAACACTTGGCCTGTGGCCCCCTCACAGCACCGGTGGGAAATAACCAGGGAGGCCTCCTACAGGCGGGACAGAAAGCGGGGAGGGGGCAGAGACAGAGTTCCGGGGTGCAGCAGGGATCCTCGGGGGAGGCGGGAGGACCTCGGGGCCTCCCTGCCTGGGAAGACAACACACCTGGGCAGGTGCCCCCTTCTGCTGTCCCTGGCCGTGAGGTGCAGGGCAAACTAACCTCCAGCGTCAGTCCCTGATTCTCCCGTAATGGGGGTAACCTGCATCTGCAGGCCTTCCCAGGTGGGGTCAGAAATGTAGGAAAACGACCTCAGACCCACGGTAGCCAGGTGTAGCCACGGGGTGAAGCTGGGTATCCTCAGGTGCATCTCACAACCACCCTCCCAGGGGGTGCTGATTCTTTTCTCAGAAAGAGAGGCTGGGGGTGCTGACCAGCCTGCCCCGCGCTGCCCTGCTCACGAGTGGGGGGACCCCGTCTGCCCGCCGTCCTTGGCACTGCCCTGCGGCGAAGCCTGGCACGGCGGCGCTGGGCCCCAAGCAGGTGCTCAGGAAACGGGGCACCCACACGCCCGTGCCGCACGCCAAGCCGTGTCCGCGGAGCGGAGCCAGGCACCGCTCCCTCCCGCAGCCCCGCAGCCGGCCGTGCGTGCCAACAAAACCAGGACGGCTCCCTCCTGGAAACGGCTCGTCAGACGCCAAACAATAGTTGTTTTTCTCAGGCCGGTGCCCCCCCGCCCCTGCGTCAGGGTTTTGGCTCCTCCTCGAGCTCGGCCCCGCCAGCCCCCGCAGACGCTCACCCACCTCGCGTCCAAGATGCCCTCGTACTCAGACAGCTGCCTCATGAAGCCGGCGTTGGGGCGCGTGATGCTGCGCCTCTGCTTCACGTAGCTGTAGGCCTTCTCCAGGGGCCAGCCGAACTCCTTCATGGCGTACGCGATGACCGTGGACGCCGAGCGGCTGACGCCCATCTTGCAATGCACCAGGCATTTGGAGCGGTTCCTCCTGGCGGGGGAGAGGGTTTTAAAAAGGCCGGACCTCCTTCTCTCGGGTCTTACACCACGGACGGCTTTAAACCCTGACGTTGGGGCGCTGCCCAAAGGCTCCCCGTCCCTGTCCCGATGTTTACCCAGCACAGAGCCACACGCCCTCTAAAGGAAACCGCTTCCCTGGAATCCATTAGCACACAATGGGGAAGTGAAGATAAACCTCGCCTGGCCCAGCGGGTTTTGCAGGGAGAGCTCCAAATCTGGGCGGGACTTCGGGGACGAGGTGTGGGTATCTTCCCGCATCGCTGGGATGGGCTCGGGGACCCAAAACGTGGGCAGCAAGAGAGAGATCGGTAAGAGAGAGTTCCAGACACCCAGCAGCTAGAGCACATGGAGGCGGGAAACGGGCTATTACAGAAGAATGGGGTCAGAGAACCGGAAGCCGCAAGGCCCTCGGGAGACATGAGGTCAAGGAGCCAGGGAGAGGCGAGCAGCGCCGCGGACTTGGACTTGGCGGAGACGGATGGAGAAAAGCCAGGGGAGGAGGGGGCCCGGGCGCGGCTGACTGAACAGATAGGACAAGGCCACGACAAGGCCGGACAGCGTTTCTCCGCCATCGCTGGCCGGAGACGGTGAGGGAGCACCGGGCTGGGGCTTTGCTGGCGCGGAGGCCAGCCCACCTGCCGCCTGTTTACGTCAGGAGGGGCCCGCCTGTCAGAGGAGCGGGCTCTGTCTCCTGCCTCAGGCTCACAATGATCACCGGATCTCAGCGCCTTTCTTTTTTTTTTTTTGGAATGCTGGTCGGCAGTCTGCCCCAGGAATGCAAACTATGAGGACACGGGGAAGAGCAGGTGATATGGCTTTGACCTGGAGGGGTGCAGAGCAAGATGGGGTCCCAAGGGGTCCTCTCTTTCTGTTGTGACTGCATAAGGCAGGGCTGTTCTTCAGGAGAATACAGCGAGGACCAGAGTTGTGTGAAACCATGACGGGCGCACGGTCTGTTCCATTGTGCTGGGTCAGGACAGCTGTGCTAACTCAGGGAGCGGAGGGATGGTAAGGGAGAGACAGCCATAGCTCAGGGCATCGCCTGAGTAGCCTTCTCTGAGGGAGCAGTCCCAAAGGTGCTCTAAGTCCACAGACAACCCCCTCCCTGCTCCCGTCTCTCTTTTTGGCTCAGCGACTCCCTCGGGCCGAGCCTCCCGAGAGTGTCCGGGTGGTACTGGATTCTTAACGGGAACCGGTGCTGCTGATGGAACGGGTCAAAGGGCACAGCCAACGAGAGGTGGAGAGAACCAGCTCATTCAGGCCAACAACTCTGAGGGGTCCTGTGGTCTGAAACCAGAGGGCCCGCAGACACCCAGGCTCCCTAAGCCAGGAGGTGTCCGTGCCGGGGGCCGTCACTAATTTCTGCCCACCCAGCACCTGCCAGTCTGCCCACCCAGCACCTGCCAGTTCCTCCCTCAGACCGGTTTCCTTGGCTCCTCCGCCCACTTACTTGGCTTTGTTTATAAAGTGGTACGCCTCGTTCCAGTGGGCAAGAAGGTCTGTTGTCTCTTCATCATAGACTCGGATGTTATGATATGCAAATAAGCCAGGAAAAAAATTATCTATTTCTCTAGTGACATTTAAGATGTAGTCCACGCTGCAATGACAAAAAAAAAAGAAAAAAAGGAACACATTTGGAGAACCAGAAAGAGGAGCTACGGAAAACAAAATAACAAAAAATTGAACAGGGGAAAAAAATCAAATAGGCATTATTAAAGGACATATGTTTTTATGGTAGGACTTCTGATTTTTCTTAATAGTAATTTTTGAGTATTTTCTAAATGCCATCTCTATGATGAGAATATATTATATTTACAATAAAAAACAAACTTCTTTATAAAAAACTTACAAAAAGAAAAAGGTTCAAAGCATTGCTAAGCAATGTGAACTCTGGAAGGTAGATATATATTGCTTAAATGCATTTTTAATAGATGTTCCAGTTAATAATGTAGACTTTTTCAACAGATAAAGTTAACACATATGTTGATATATATATATATATGCGATTTGATATGTATGCTATGTTGTTGTATAACTCCTTCAGATGACCACTTGTTACGATCGATGGCAATGCACTTTCTGAGCAGCACTTCAAAACGTACGAAGAAGTGAACACTTGTGTCTCTGAATGGTCTGCTTCAAAACAAGGAAAGTTCTATTGGGACCGTCTCCACAAATTACTTGATAGATGGGGGAAATGTGTAGCTAGCGATGGGCATTACTTTGAATAAAGCACTTTTGATATTTTCTTGAAATTATTGTGGTTTTTTTTTATTACAAAATCCTCATTTTTAACCAGTTAATAGCTAATCCGAATTTTAAAAATATATATTTTATTGCTTTTTTACAGAGAGGAAGGGAAAGGGATAGAGAGTTAGAAACATGGATGAGAGAGAAACATCAATCAGCTGCCTCCTGCACACCCCCTACTGGGGATGTGCTCACAACCAAGGTACATGCCCTTGACTGAAATCGAACCTGGGATCTTTCAGTCTGCAGGCCAAATACTCTATCCACTGAGCCAAACCGGTCAGGACGCTAATCCGATTTTTTAACTGGTATTCGGATTAGCTATTAACTGGTTAAAAATTCGGATACTGATTAAAAATGGAAATTTTGTAATCAAAGAAAACATGATACTTTCAAGAGAAACATCAAAAGTGCTTTATTCAAAGTAATGTCCATCGCTAGCTACACATTTCCCCCTCTGTCAGGTAACTTGTGGATACCGTCAAATAAAACTTTTCTTGTTTTGAGGCAGACCATTCAGACCTACTTCATACCGTTTTTTAAAAAAATATATTTCACTGATTTTTAACAGAGGAAGGGAGAGAGACAGAGTTAGAAACATCGTTGAAAGAGAAACATCCATCAGCTGTCTCCTGCACACTCCCCCACTGGGGATGTTCCCGCAACCAAGGTACATGCCCTTGACCAGAATCGAACCTGGGACCCTTCAGTCCTCAGGCTGATGCTCTATCCACTGAGCAAAACTGTTTTCGGCATCTTCATACGTTTTGAAGTGCTGCTCAGAGGGTGTGTGCGCCATCGATCGAACAAGTGGTCATCTGAAGGAGCAAGGACTGGTGAATACAGCAGGTGGGATAATACATCCCAGGCAAGATCTTTTCACGTGTCTTTAACTGGTTTTGAAGTATGTGATGGTGCGTCATGAAGCAAAATTACTTTGCTGTGTCTTTTTGCCCATTCTGGCTGTTTTACGATCAAAGTGTGGTTCAAATTAATTATTTGTTGTCAGTAGCGATCAGTATTAACCATTTCACCTGGTTTTAGAAGCTCATAACACACCACACCTTCCTGATTCCACCAAATGCAGAGCACTGTCTTCTTTCCCAAGCGACTTGGCCTTGCAGTCGATGTTAATGGTTGACCTGGATCAGCCCATGATTTTGTGTGCTTGGGATTCTCAAAATAAATCCACTTTTCATCACCAGTCACAACTTGGTACAAAAAAAGACTTTCTTTCGTGCCACTGAAGCAACATTTGACTGATGACTTTTTGGTTTTCCATTTGTCTTTTGTTCAGTTGACGTGGCACTCATTTTCCTTCCTTTAAAATCATTCCCACTGCTTGTAAACGATCAGAAATTGTTCGCTGAGCAAACATTTAATCTTTCTGCAAATTGTTTTTGAGTTTGACACACATCTTCATCCACTAATGCTTGTTAATTGTTGATCTTCAAACTTTTTCAGTTGACCTCAACATTCTTTGTCTTTCACATAGAAATCATCACTTTTAAAGCATTTAAGCCAGCATTCACAAGTATCTTGAGATGGAGCATGTTCATCATAAGCTTCTTTAAGTATATAATAACTTTCAG
>PVJN01064844.1:0-10410 GCA_004026805.1 Lasiurus borealis | reverse complement strand
GGTGGATGGGTGGATAAATGGATGGGTGGGTGGATGGGTGAATAAATGGATGGATGGATGGATGGGTAGATGGATGGGTGGATGAATGGGTGGGTGGATGGGTGGGTGAGTAGATGGATAGGTAGATGGGTGGATAGTGCAGGCCCAGTGAGCAGTGCCTGTGGCCTGTGGCCAGCAGAAGGTTCTGGAAAGTGTGGCGTTACCAGCAGGAAGGAAACCATGTGTGGGGGAGGGGATGATAACGGAGGTCATTTCTCTCCTCCCTGGGCCTGGGCCTGGGCCTGGGGCTGGGCCTGCTGCTCCCAGGCCTGCGGGGGGAGGAGGGGAGACAACACCTGGACGGAGGGGTGCGTGGGACCCGTGAGGTGCAGTGGCCCCCGTGCAGCCATCCTGTGGGGGTCTGACTCCCCTCCCACGGGCCCAGGTCTCAGGCCACAGAGCCACGTGGTGACACGGACCCAGAGCCTGCTGCGCTAAGCGTGTCCTGGCCTCTGTCCAGGGCCGAGGAGAGGGCGCGTCCCAGCCGCTGCTGTGAGGAGGGCAGGCGCAGGCTTCCGGAAAGTTCCGAATGCTGAGTGAATTACCCAGCTCAGGTCCCGGGCGCCGCCCGCCCCGAGGCCGCGGGGAGGCCAGGAGGGCAATGCCACCGCCGTGTCTGCCGGAGGAGGAGGGGGCGGCGCGGACGGTCCCCAGCCGGATCCACCACCGCAAACGAGATTAACGGCTCCCGAAATGGAATTAAACAGCGTCCGTCCACCAGCCCACCGCAGACCATCGCTTCCGGACTCCTCCTGCTTAACCCCTCGCTGGCCGCCTCCACCCCGAGCGAGCGAGCGAGCTCCTGGGAGCAGGGCCACCGAGCCCCTCTGGCTCCTGCATTAGCCCAGGGCCCCCCGTCCAGACCCTGCCCTCAGCATCTGAGCCCTGAAACCCTGGGAACAGGAACGGAGGGAGAAGGGCAGCGGCCGGTTTCGGGGTCTCCCCGGCGTGTGGCGAGCTGGCACGGCCATGGCACACCCAGCCCCCCAGGCGCCTTCTGTGCCCCAGCTCAGCCCGGTTCCAGAGCCTGCGGGAGCGGTGATGGGTGAGAACAGACAGCCAGACAGAGAGCAAAGCCGGGTCTCGGTGGCACGCTGTCCTCTCTGATGGAGACAGCGACAGCCGCATGCGCTACCCGCCAGTCTGTCTTTCGCCGCCGCTGCCGCGAGGCACAGGAAGGGCGGGGCCGAGGCGCTGACTACACCTCCTGGGTTCCGATCCTCCCCCGCTACACGCACCTGAGCCCTGTCAGCCACGGCCCTCAGGCACGAGGGGCCACGCTCAGACCGCAGGTTCAGGCTCACAGCTGCAGCTGCCGGCTGTAACGTGCGGGGAGACACTGCCCTCCACGCCGGGACCGGCCCGGGGCCCTGAGGATGGTGCCCTCTCCTCGGTCCGAGGCTGCACCCTGTCCAGACGCTGTAGCCGCTCCTCACAACGGCTCCTTCAGGCCCCCACTCAGCCAGCCAGGCCTCTCCGCCTCCCCCCCCGGGGTCCCCACCTACCGCCACCGCCTGCAGGGGGGTGACTTAACCAGATGCCGGGTCTGCAATGAGGTGGCCGGGGAGATGCTGGCGGTCACTCCTCTCCCCCAGCCCCCTGCTGCCCTCAGTGCGGCCTCCGCTGCGGAAGGAGCGCCGTGTGCCCGCTGATGCCATGTGTGTGTGCGCACGTAGACATGTATGCACTACGTGCAGGCGTGCGCGTATGTATGTATGTATGTGTATATGTGTGTGTGCACCTGTGTGTGTGTGCACCTGTGTGCGTGTGTGTGTGTGTGTGTGCGTGTGTCTCCCCGCAGCCTCCACAGCTGGAGTAGCCAGACCAGCTCCCCCTCCCCCTCTGCCTGCATGCGGGGACACAGGCTTCCCAGTGTGACTGCTCTCAGCTCCTCTTTCCTCCCGAACCCCCGCGGTGCGGGGCAATTTGATGAAATGGGGACAGAGGATCCCCCACGCCTGGCGGCAGGGACAAAGCCGGCCTGATGGTCTCCCCGCAGGACCGCCGGCCGCCGGAGGAATTGGAGCAGAGGACGCACATCACTGCCCTCGGCTCGCACGCGAGGGGCCGTCCTGGACGCCTGTTCCTATTATCTCAACGGCACCCGGGCCCCTCCCCGCCCTGCCCGCCCGGGAGCTGAGAGCCACTCAGCCGGCCGGCTCAGCCTGGGGCACCGCTGGCTCCCTGCACCCGCATGTCCGCTGGACACGGGGCGGGGCTTATGGCGGCTGCCGTGGTGAGGGAGGAGCTGGCTGGCTGCCTGCCCGGCGGAGGTGGGCCCACTAATGCCCCCACTGGCGGGGTCACTACTGTCTCCCCACCTGCTCCTGGGAACCCCGGCCCCGAGGCGCCTGCCTCTGCGGGTGCTCAGGGATATCTGTGGGTGAAGGAGCGAGCGCCCCTCAACCTGGACATGTGAACCTCATTACAGACCCGGCATCTGGTTAGGTCACCCCCAGGGCCCTCGAGGCAGCTGCCGGAGCCTCTCCGTCCTCCACCGGGAAAACGGGGGCTCAGAGAGGGTGCCTGACTGTCCCCCGCCACACAGTGGCCACGCGGGCAGGGGTCCGCCTCTGGCTCAGCTCCGGCTCAGCTCTGGCTCGGCTCCGGCACCACCCGGGTCCGCACGGCCTTTCCTCCCTAGGAAGGCCTGCAGGTGCACGCCACGCTCGCCTGCATCGGGGACACAGAGAGCCCCCTGCACCCCTGCCCCCACACCTCCCCCCACACACACTTCCCCACCCCAATCCCGGGCTCAGTGGGAGGGACCGCTTGGCCCTGCAGCTCCCTCCTCCTGAGGGCAGACAGCCACGGCCCCGCCCACCCGTGACTTTTAAGAACATCGCCTAATCGCCTAATCGAAGGAGGGCTGGCTCCCGGCGCTGCCAAGCCCCTCCCCGCGGCGGCTCCCATCTGCCAGCAGCCCTGCCAGGGGAGCTGGCACCCGCACCCTGCGTGCTGAGGCTTCGGCTCGGGGCCTGAGCCACCCTCTGCCCTCCCGGGCAGACCCAGGGCGGCTGGAGCCAGGCCAGAGGGTCCTCCCGTCCCCGCCCGGGGCCTGTCTGCGGCCTCCCCATCCCAGCCGCCCCGGAGGCCACCCCCACCAGCACCCAGGCCTCCCCGCGAGAGAAGCACACATTTCTCAGATCTCTCTCTCCCCCGCCTCCCTCTCTCTCTCCAACCAGCTAACATCCGTGCTCTCCTAATGATTGGAGAACAGATTTCCCCCAAAATAATCAGGCGGCTCTCAGCTCAGCGAACGCTCCCCGTGTGCACGCTATGTTTAACCCTGATTTGGATGCGATGTGCGCGCCAGCAGCCCGCAGCCAGAATTCGGATCCCGTCTTTCTGAAATGCCACGTGCAGCCCCGGTGGGGGATGAGGGGTGGGGGGTGAGGCTCTCGGAGCCGATATGTGGGTTCGGTCCCCTGTGGGGGACGTGCAGGGGGCAGCCGACCCATGATCCTCTCATCATGGCTGTGTGTGTCTCTGTCTCTCCCTCTCCCTTCCTCTCTGACACCTGTGTGTCCCACCCCGACTGGCCTCCAGGCCGCGCTGAGCAGACACAGGTGCAGCTGGAGAGCCGATGCCCAGGGTTCGCAGACGTGGGAGCAGCCGGGGGGTCCAGCGGCGTCTGGTTTTCTCCCGGGCAGATGGCCGCTCCCCACGCGGGCAGCCCGGGCTGGGGTCTGGCCAGGTCGGGGGGTCGGAGGTCGGGAGGCGGGCACGGGCCGCTGGGACCGGGCTCCTGAGGACGTGGCCCCCAGCCCCCCGCCAGGTGGAGGGAGCCCACCCCAGAAGCCCCCGGCCCTCGCCCGCGGCCCCGCCCGCCAGCACGGCGCTCAGCGCAATGGGCCTGCGGGAATTTACTCTGCCAATCGGCGAGCCGCCGTAAAGAAGAAATACGGGCGGGTTTACGAGGGGCGCGGTGCGTCTCTAACGCGCGCTTTCCTCGAGAGGCTCCCAATATCCATTACCTTTACGGCTTTCCGTGCCGGCCCACTGTGGTGGGCAGGTGTGTGAGCAGAAAATAAACAGCGGCGGGCGTGGATCCCGCCCGAGGGGGCCCCTGGCCTGTCCGGCTCGAGGGTCCGGCCAACCTGAGACAGGCCAGCGGTGAACACGGGACTTCCCCTGTGGGTGCGTGGGTGCATCATGGAATGGACTGTGTGCGTGTGTGTGTGTGTGTGCGTGTGCGTTTGTGTGTGTGGGAGCCCCGCCCACCTGCTGTCTGTGCGAGGCCGGGTGGGCGGGGCCTGGGATGTGCAGGAGCTGCGGCCCCGTCCCCGCCAGAGTGGGCAGGACCCGCCGTCGGTCTCTGCCAGGTTCAGCGTCTCGGGAGGACATTAAATCGTTTCCCGCGCTTGGTTGATGGGGCGACGGGGCCCAGAGTGGGGTGTCTTCCTGCCCGGACCAGCCTGGGCCCTGGGACCCTGCCCTCCCCCTCCCTGCAGGGCCAGCCCCTCCCCCAGCCAGTGGCAGGCCCTGTCCTTTGACCTTGGGCGCCTCCCCCTGCCCTCTGACCTTGGGCATATGCCCTCCCTAAGCCTCAGATAGCCCCTCTGTGACGGGGGAACAGACAGGTGGGATTGGGTGAGTGAGGTCTGGCCCCCCAAAGTGCCCTTCTCCTCCCCCAGCCCTCCCTAGCCCCAGCCGGGCCTGCCCTGTGACCCCCGTCCTCGGGACACCCCACTGTAGGCACCCCCTCTGCCCCAATGCCCGGCCAGAGGTCAGGCCTGTCCTGCCCTTTGTAGGGGACTCTTTGTCCCCCGCTTCCCCCACCCTGTCCCTGGTAGTGCCACCAGCCTCCCCGCCTGCAGAGCCTGCCGGTTGGTGGGGTCCCGGCTGACGGACACCCCGAGAGGAAGAGGAGGGCTGGGTGGGCTCGGGGCGGGGTCTCCTCAGGCCCAGGCTGATCCCCGAGGCTGGAGAGGGTGCAGGGAGGACCTGGTGGGGGGCCTGGCTCCGGGTCGGAGGCTGTGAGGCCCACGAGGACCTGGGGTCCCTGCGATGGCCCCAGAGGTGGGCCTGCTGTCACCGAGGAGGGGCCTGGCCTGCTCACCGGGCGGGGGGTGCGGGGGTCACAGCCCCGGAGGGTGAGGCCTCCCTGGCCACCCCCCACCCCCCGGTCTGGGTAGACATCAGAGCCCCCTCCGCCGCTGCCCACCCCCCAGTCCCGACCCTCCCCCCTCACCGCTGCTCCCCGGCCCCGTGGCTGGAGCCGAACCCCAAACAGAAAGGAGGAGCAGGGCACTCAGAGGGGGGGGCCTGGCCAGGAAACGGGGGCCCCGACCCCCCAGGAGGCCCTCGCTGTGGACGGGACCAGGCTGGGCTGTGCCTCTGAGGGTCCACCCCGGGGAGGGGGGGCAGGCAGGACCCGAAAGAGGGGGCCCCTCGCCCAGACTCATGCTCTGAATGGAAAGACACGAGCCCCCGAGGGTGGTCTCTGTGGCAGGACCTCGGGGGGTGACTCTGGGAATGGGGTGCAGAGGGTGCCCACTCTGTGTCCGCACAGGGGTGGGGTGTGTCGTGTCCCGGGGCTGCAAGGGGGCCCCTCAGACCATGCCAGCTTGTGCTGACCTCGAGCAGAGCCAGGAGAGCTGCCCGATGTGTGGGCACAGGGGGTGCTCCTGCAGAGTGGAGGGGGGAGCACACCAAAAACAAGGGCACCATGTCCTCCCACCCCTGCCTTCAGCCTCCCCCCGCCCCGGGCAAACCCTGCCCGGTGCCAGCATCCCCAGCTGCACAGGACAGTCTGAGGGCACCTGTGGCTCCGAGGCCTGAGACCATGACCTCCAGGTCACCGGCCAGTCCAGTCGGGGTCCCTGCTGAGCCGGTGCCGCCCCCGGGGCCCCCTGTGTGGACGGCCAGCCCCCCGACCCCCCACTCAGCTCTCCCGGGGCCTCGCCGGGCTCCATCGGCGTAATTGAAAAATCGATGCGTGGTGGAGTTTCTGCGCGAACCACAGACACAGCCACTTCCCATCGCGCGAGGAGCCGCCTACAGCCACAGCCGCTCCCCGCAGACCGGCCGGCAGGTGGACACACGCCTGGGAGGCCCGAATGGCGGGGGATGGGGGGGGCCCTCCGCCGGCCAGCTCGCCGCTCTCCTCTCTCCCTCGCTCCCGTGACTTCGCCCATAAATAACGGAGCTTAACGAGCGCTGGAAGTCCATCCATCGCGGCACCTGCCGCCGCCGGCCGCTCCCGGCCGCTCCGGCCGCCCCTGCAATCACGGCCGTTTGGCTTTTATGGGTTCGCCGATCTCGCCCTGGGGACCGATGGGACCGGCAGAGCGCGGCGCGGGGCCAGCGGGGGGAGGGCGGGCGGAGCGGAGCTGGGCGGCTGGCCCTGGCGTGGATGCTGCCCGCCTGCCTGCATCCCTGCCGGCTGGATCGCCAGAGGCTCAGCCACACACACACACACACACACACACACACACACACACGCCGGGCCTGCCCCCTGCCCCCGACCCCAGCCTGTGGGACAGGCTCCCAAGACGCAGCCCCCCCCCCAGTGCAGCCCCCCTCCCTCTGAGAGGCCGGGACACCCCCACTCTCTCTGTGGCTTCCGTCTCTCCTCCGTCCCCGGCCAGGCTTGGGGCTCAGCCTGGCACTTGACCCCAGCGCTGGTCCCCGCCCCCACCCCCCAACAGGACAGAGTTGGGGTGCAGAAAGCCAGGCACACTGAATCCCAGCCAGGCTCAGCCTCTCCTCCTGAGGGACAGGCCCCCCCCTCAGACACAGGGAGGAGGCAGCACCTCAGAACTGGGGCTCCCCAACACTTTCCCCCACCTTGCACCCCTTGCCAGCCCCTACCTAGGGCGGCTCCCCTGAGCCGGGGTCAGGGACACCCCAAAACCTACTGTCACTGCTTCTAACCCCAGAGGTCACACATCCAGGGGTGGGCCCACCTTCCAGAGACCCCTCCCTGGGGCCTGTCCTGAGGTCAGAGGGCGGGCATCGAGGGAGGAGGGCAACATTGGTGGACGGAGGTTTCACTGTCCCCTGACCCCCCGAACGGACCAGGTGGCCCTCTGGTCCCCCAGCCCCAGCAGCACCCACCGCCTGCCCTCTGACCTCGGTCCATGGCGCCCCCCCAAGTGGGACCCTCAGCACCATGAAGGCTGGGCATGGCCCCCGCCTGCTCAGAGCCAGCACACCTCTGCCCTGTCCCCAAAGGGGGGTCCTCCAGGGCCCGAGGAGCCCCAGCCTCTGCCCAAGTCCCTCTGAGGGGCCCACAGCCGGGACCACCAGGGAGAGGTCGCCGGGCCTGCTGAGTGGAGGACGCCCCGCCCACCTCAGTGTGTCCTTCTGTCCGAGGGGTGTCCAGGATGTGGACGCTCAGTCTGCGCTGACCACAACCCTCAGCTCCTGCGGCTGTGGACCCGGCTGTTATTCACTTCTTTCACCGGAGCCCGGTGCACGCTTCGTGCACACCGAAAGGAAATTAATTAGAAGAATATTTTAATATCGCGGTTCGCCCTTCCTCTGTAATGGAAATGTCAACCGAATTCACGATCGGCGACGACAGATAAAAGCACACGTGTGCGACCGGCGGCAGCGAGAGCTTTCTATGCATCACGCGTGCACGCACAAGTCAACTTAGCCTTTCACGGACATAGATACACCTGCTTCATTAGACCTGCTTTCTGATGCAGCCACACTTTTTTCCAGCCCAGTGAAACACCCAACTCCTCTTCCAGGTAACTGTCAGCAACACAGCAGGAAATATTAACACGAAGCAGATTATTATTGTAAATCACGCGGGGAGAACAAAGGGTAAAACATTTAACTGCAGCGTGTCTGACTATATTCTGCGCAGGGAGAAAACTGAAGTCATTTCAAGGTCCACCATTTCTTACCTCTGTTCAGTTGGGTCAAGCTTCTCAGCTTTCTAAATCTCCGTTTTCCGGCTAACAGAAAGAAAATAGGATTCCGCCGAGTCTCCTATCTCCCTACTCCAGGACTTCTGTGAGAATCAAATGAGATGAGGCACGGGAAAACGCTTCACAGACATTGGGTTAAAGTGTAAAATGTTTGCACCTGGCAATAAAGCAAGTCGTGTTCCTGGGCTGAAGAAGCTGCAAGGAGGCTAGTCGCTAGGGAGAGGAAGCTGGGCGTTGCTATGTGACATCATTATCCGGCGCCCACAGCCAGTTTCAGGCTGAGCTGGGCTGGGGGCCGCATTTTGCACCAAGAGGTCTCGGCAGCCTGGACTGAGATTTGGTGGGCTGTCGCTCTGGGGTGGTGGCGGCCTGTGTCCCATTTGGGGACGTCAGGTTTCGGTTTGTCCGTGCCAGGTCCGTGGTGCCGGCCAGTGTGCATCATGGCAGCTCCTGTGCTGAGCATCTGCCCCCTGGTGGTCAGTGCACATCATAGCGACCGGTCAGATGGTGGGAGGGACACTTCACATACGAGTACAGTGGTACCTCGAGATACGAGTTTAATTCGTTCTGTAACCTTGAGGCGTGGTAAACTGGTGGGTCGTGTGCAGCCAGCCGATCCGTGCGATGACTCCTATCTCAACTGTTGTTCATATTTCAAAGCAAAAATCGCTCGCTCGATGGCTCGTATCTCAAAAATCTTGTATGTTAGGGCACTCGTATCTCGAGGTACCACTGTATTGGCCTTTTATAGATATAGAAAGCTGGCAATGAATAAACTGTGTGTATTTAAAGTGCACATTTACAGGGGTTATTAAATAGGGTTTTGTTCCTCCTTTAGAGAGAGAGGAGGAGAGAGAGAAAGAAAAATGATGAGAGATAATAATGGACTGGCTGCCTCCTGCACGCCCCTCGCTGGGGATCGAGTCTGCAACTTGGACCTGTGACCTGACTGGGAATCGAACCCTGACCTCCTGGTTCCTGGGTCGATGCTCAGCCCAGGTCCAGGGACGGTGGTGGCTCTTCACCACGACCCCTCAGTCACTCCGGAACAGCTTTCCTTGTTCCTGGTGAAGTCTGTGCCTGGGCCTGCCCCGGCTGCCGTGAACAGAGAGTCTCATAGTTCCCCACGCCTCGAGGTGACGGAACGAATTAAACTCGTATCTCGAGGGACCGCTGTATATTAAAAGTGGGGGATGTGTCTCTGGGAAATCGCCTGAATGGTGTGCTCCCCGACAGAACTCCCTGGGCCCCGAGGCGGAGGTGGGGGTGCAGGGACACAGACACCCCCTCTGTCTACAGGAGGATATCCATCCTGCCGCCCCTGCTGGGCTGCCAGTGCCCCCCAACCCTCTGGGGAAGCCCTGCCCGGCACCCAGAGGGCGGCCATCGGAGAGCAGGTCTCTAAGGGTTAACTGAGCTAACACAGGGCGCTAGGTGGCCGACGGGGGCCTTCCGGGATGAGGAGATGGGGACACGGGCCGCAGAGGGACGGCCACGTGAGGACGCGGGAGGAGGTGGCCGTCCACTCGCCCAGGAGAGGCCTCGGGACTAGCCTGCGGCCTGCTCTGGACCAACACCGGCCAGGACTCGGGCCCAGGACCAGGACCGGGTGAGGGGGTCGGGGGGAAGCATGTCCAGCCGCCCACCTGCCTGCCGTGGTGCTGGTCACAGGCCCTCGGACCCCGGCTCACCCTCCTCCTCCCTCACCCCCGACCGCCCTGCACTGGGTGGCTCCTGACCCCATGGGGCCCCAGGGGCAGACCCCACCAAGGGAGGGGATGGACATGCCCTGAGAAAGGTCTGCTGCCCCCCACTGCTGCCGGGAACACAGGAGACCACCGTCCATCACTCCGTCCGCCACACACATGCCAGCCTGCCCTTCGGGACCCCCTCCACTCAGCACTGGGGAACCCCAGCCCCTCCACTCAGCACTGGGGAGCCCAGGCCTCACCCCTCCACTCGGCACTGGGAGCCCCGCCCCCTCCACTCGGCACTGGGAGCCCCGCCCCCTCCACTCGGCACTGGGGAGCCCTGCTCCCTCCACTCAGCACTGGGGAGCCCTGCCCGCCCTCTGTAGCACTGGGGAGCCCAGGCCTCACCCCTCCACTCAGCACTGGGAGCCTCACCCCTCCACTCAGCACTGGGAGCCCCGCCCCCAGCTCCCCTCCCCCCCTCGGGCGGAGCTGGGTCTGCCACCAGCAGGTTTGATGACGTCCAAATTGCCGCGCAGCAGGGTCCCCTAATGCAGCCCCAGAAAAGAGCCTGCCATCGATTTTCCCGTCGGCCTGTCACCTCCTCCCCTCCCGCCCCTCCCCTTTCCTCCGCCGCTCCCCCTCCCCCGCCCCCCGCCTCGCCCAGGCTTTCACAGCCTCTCCCGCCGAGAACACGCAGCCAAATCAGGAGGCGGCCGGCCGTCTTTGTCTTTCTCCCAGGCCTTGTGAGGCGGGGGGTCTGCCACAGCCTGAGGTCCTGGTCCTGAGCTGGG
>PVJN01064843.1:0-10560 GCA_004026805.1 Lasiurus borealis | reverse complement strand
TATAGTGGCTGATGAGTGTGTCTGGCAACTATAGCCGCCTTTCCTGCAGGAAGGCAGGACTCTGGCCATTTGATACATCATGCGCTTTGCCTCTGCTGTCATGAGTGGGGTTTGCCATGGTAACCAGAACTTTACCTGGAGGGTTGTGCATGTAAAGTGTCATTCATTGGCAGTCTCCTTTATTTTTAGCATAAACCAAAGAGGAGCTGCTCATTGTTCCTGCTAACAGGAAGACAGACGAATAGTCACAATGGAACCTTTCCCTGTCACCTGCCCCCCCCCCCCCCTTTGGCTCCCACCATCAAGAAGTGCTTCTGGATTACCATTGGTTACAATCTATGTTGGAACTAGGGTACAACTCTGCCTCTTTATAACTCCTTCTCCAGTGCCCTTCCCCATCTTCATTTTGACACAGCACGTAAACTTTGCTAGCGATAGTGGTCCTACAAATAGGAGGCAGGGAGGGGAGCTTCCCACAGAACCACTGAAAAAAATACGAAAGCTCAGCAAACGTTTGAAAGAGGCTAGTCTTATCAGTGATGCTCAGGTGTCGCTCAGAGCTTCCATTTTGTCCTCATTGCCTATTTTTAGTCTCTCGTCATTCAAATAATATTTGTTTAGCACATGGCACAGAGGAGGAAAATGTGAACATAGGTATATATGTGTGTACTATTTCATATTCTGTGCATGGGGCATAACAATAAAATTCTGATCGTCTTGAACTATCAGTTGTATCAAGTGACTTAGCTGTCTTTGGGGACGGGGAAGAAACATTGGAAAAAGCATTCCTTCAAGAACAAAGTGGGAACTTGAAACTGGCTAAGCACGGAAGCATAGCAACCTCCATCTTGTGTAAAAACTGCTGTTTGAAATGTTAAGCCTGCTAATTTGGCTTCTGTATGCTTCAGCATCCCCTTGACATATTGGCTGATAGATATATGTATCTAGGCCTGAGGGACTCTGGGCAACATCTCTGTGGTGGGTTTGGCTGGGGTTGTGAACTGTAGTCCAGGGAAGCCAGAGCTGCCCCTCGAGTTGGTATCCTCTGTGGTTCAGAAACACGAGTCTCGAAGCTCCTTCCAGGCAGAGACAATATCTGTTTGATGCTGTGACTCCAGCCCCTAGGGTGGTGGTGCCTGGACCCAAGTAGATCCTTTATGAAAGTTATTTTAAGTGAATGAAACTAATGTCGACCAGCATGTCTGGGTGGAGAGAGCCTGAACTATATAATTCAGGTAATATAGCACTGAATGTCTAATGGTCAGATGTTAATGTCTGAATCCAAGTTCCCACCCTGCCCCTTCCAGATGATTTGTCTGTGATTAGTTCTTTAAAATACCCCCGGAGTCTGACCATTGCTCATCACCTTCCCCTCTTATCCAAACTATCTCATCTCTCAATTGGACTATTTTAGGAATCGCTCAATTGCTATTGCTTTGCCTCTTCCCTCGCTGTCTGTTCTCGGCGGAGCAGCCAGAATGATTCTAGTAAAATGGAAATCAGATCATGTCACTTCTCGGCTCAGACCTTTCCAGTAGCTTTCCATCTCACTCAGTAAAGCCCTACTCGTTACATAGATTACCAGGCCCTGCTGTTCTCCCCCTTCCCCTCTCCGATCTCATCTATATTCTTTCCCTCTCAGCTCAGCTCAAGCCATACTGACATGCTTCTGGGCAGGGCCTTTGCACCTACCATTCCCTTTGCCTGGCAGATTCGTTCATGTAGCCGAGTTGCTCCCTCACTTCCTTCAGGTCTTAGTTCAAATGTCACCTTTGGAGAAATCTTCCGTGTCACTCTACTTCAGCCTGAGACTTCTGTCTCCCTCCTAGCTTCATTTTCTCCTTAGCACATTGTCAGTTTTCTTAACATATATCTTAGTGACATACTTTGCTTTCCTGCCTGCTCTTACCCATGATATAACGTAAATTCTGAAAGCATTTTTTAAGGGGGGGGAGGGTTCCTTTTTGATTGACTCATGTATCTTCAACACTTAGAACAATGCTTGGCATACAATAGACACTCAAAATATTTGAGGAGAGAATGAATTAAAACCGTTGGTGTTTGTCATTGAAATGCTGGCGCCTCAGGGATTGTGATGTAATTAGTAGGAGGTACAGTCCAAGCCTTGGTATTTTTTGAACGCTCCCAGGTGGTTCTCATGTGGAGCCAGGGTTGCAAGCCACTATTTGTTTTTCTTCCTCTGCATTTTACCTCTGTGGCATATGTTGTTGCAGTCTTAGAAAATCCATTAGTCTCAAGCCTTAAATTGCAGAGGATGACTTAATGAAATTTGTGCTGCGTATAATAGCATATTAGGGTTTTCATCGGAGAATCTCATTAGAGGGAATGTAGTAGACCGGTGGTGTACCGCTCTGTTGACTAATGAGTTTGCCGACCACTGTAGTAGACATTCATTCCTGCGTGACCTTGGCTGAACTTTGTGGGGAGGCACAGACCCCATATTGCAGTCGAGTGTTTTCTTTATTAATTTCCCAGGCGAACACAAGGCTTTTCTCTTTATATTTATGTTTGAAAAATAAAAGGGTGTTTGAATACAGCTTAAACTCCTTTCATCTGCATGAGTAGTATAATTTATCCCACACCCTCCACCCAGAATGCCCACCTACCCATTGCCTAAATTCTGTCCATCCCTTAAGATCCAGGAGTAGTCTCATTCCCTTTGAAAAGTGCCCTCTCCCCTCCATCCCCTCTCCAGCAGGCAGCTTCTTGGACTGTCTGTCTGGTACACACAATGCTTGGCACATTCACTTGGCATTCAGCACATGCTGCTTTGGTTGGGGAACCTTTTGTTGAAAGTGTCTCTCTTCTTCCTTCCTTCCTTTCCTTTCCTTCCCTTCCCCTACCCTTCTCCTCCCCTTCCCCTTTTACCTTCCCTCTCCCCTCCCTCCCTTCCTTCCCATTCTTCCCTTTTTAGTTTTAGGGGGAGGGAGGGAGAAGGAGAGAGAAACAACTATTAGTTGTCTCCTGTACGCACCCCGACGAGGGATGGAGCCCAGAACCCACAACCTAGGTATGTGCCCTGACTGGGAATCAAACCCATAGCATTTGGTGTACAGGACAACTCTCCAATCAACTGAGCCACTCAGCCTGGGCAGGAAGTGCCTTCTTTTTTATTTTTTATTTTTAAATATATTTTATTGATTTGTTAGAGAGGAAGGAAGAGGGATAGAGAGTTAGAAACATGGATGGGAGAGAAACATCAGTCAGCTGCCTCTTGGACACCTCCTACTGGGAATGTGCCCGAAACCAAGGTACATGCCCCTGACCGGAATTGAACCTGGGACCCTTGAGTCTGCAGGCCGATGCTCTATCCACTGAGCCAAACTGGCTAGGGCACCTTCTTTTCCTCGATGCCCAGCCACACCAGACTGCAAACTCTCCGAGACCTCTGACCGTGCTGCCCCCTCTTTGTGTCCTCGGCAGCAGACAGTCAGCAGATGCTGGTGAATTGCTTTAACTCTTCTTGCTGAATGTCTCGGCAGCATCTAAGGAGTGTTGCCTACAGAAAGAGGTGTCACCCTCGGTGTAATTAGGGATTACACGCTTCATAAAGACCCTGGCATTTTTCACTCTGGTTCATTGTTGCTCTCTATCTTTCTCATTGTAGAAGGCAACTGAGTACATATCTTGTAAGATTTAAAATCCTAAGATTTCAGCACCCTGATTGAAAATAGCATACTCAAGGAAGGTCAGATACAATTATATTTGGCTTTTTTTTTTTTTTCTCAAAATTAGATTCAAGGAACTATAATTTAAACGGCCTTTTAGGGCTGCTGGGAGGAAGCTCTAAGACGAGGCAAAGCGGGTTCACCTCAGAGGGCCCTTTCCTCTCTATTGCAGGGCTTTTCTGTTCTAGTCTCATTAACAAGCTAGCATTCTTCATTTCAGCAGCCCTGGCCATCAGGTAACCTGATCCACTGGAGCGGGAGGAAGGTTTAGAAACTAAGTTCTTAGCACCTTTGTGGCCTTTTGAAGGCCTGGGCCTGGGGGAAAGTGATGTCATGGTGAGACAGGAAATGGTATAAAGCTGCAAAATGTCATAAACCGATTTCCATCTGGCCGTAGGTGTACAAGACACAAGCAAAGAAAAGCTCATTGTGTTTGCATCCAGTGGGGATACGGTTACAGCGCCGCACATCATGGGAAAGCTGTTGACACAGCGTATCTGGACTTTTCAGCAAGGTGTTTGGATGGCCCCTGGGGACACGCACCTTTGTGGGCAAGATGGAGAAATGGGGACGGGACAGTGGCAGCACCTGGGGATCTGTAGCCAGCTGGCCACTTGCCTGAGCCAAGGGGTTGACGGGTGGGTGTCCATCCAGAGAGAAGGTTCGAGCCGTGAGAATCAGTGCCGCTTTGCCACTGGATTTATCCTGCTCCTGTTCAGTCGTGTTATCAACGTGAATAAAAATGTGGGTGGCATGTTTATCCCATTTGCTCGTGACCCAGATCTTGGAAGCACAGTGACCTCATTTCACACCAGAATCAGAACCAAAATAGACTCCCCAGCATAGGCCAAGGCGCGAGAGTCAGCCAAGGGACTCGAGTGAAAGCCCTGTCTGGAAAAAAAAAAAAAGTCCCGCGTTTATTACAGGATCATCAGGAACCTGCTTTCATGGAGATCTTTGTGTAAACTGTGGGAAGCTCGTGGGATCAGGGTGTACCACCCTGTGATGTGATTTACATCGAGGAAAATTCCAGATGGCAGGGGTCCCCAAAACGGCGTGCTGACCCTCTGCACTGGTCCCACACCTCTGGCTGCTCTGTGCTGCTCCAGGCAATGCCTGGTCTAAAGGAGCATGCCCAGGGGCAGGGATCCAGGATGGAGAGATTTGCAGGAAAGATCAGAGGTGCCTTCCAAGGCTGTCTGTCCCCTTCCAGCCCATATGCTTTCTCGGCTCATTTGCTAATATTTTAAACTCCCTAAATCTTTTTTCCTTTTGCTCTCCCCATCACCTAGAATCCCTACACCAAATAAGTCCAACCACGTGCATTTTCTACCCCTGTATCCTGACTGCTAAGCATTTCTGTGAGTGAAAAACCGCACTCATCTGTTTGGATAGGTGAACTTATAAAACTATGGCCTCTGAACCCATCAGCCCCACAGACTGGCAGACAGACAGGGGCACTGTCTCTTCACGGGATCCCAGGCGCCTTCCCATGGCACCCCTCTTCCCCAGGGACTATTCTCACTCTCCTCTCTCCCTCCAGCTGGGCACCTTAATGTTTTCTACGCAGAGACAATCGGTGGACAGCCCTCTGTACTGCTTCCTCCCTTACCAACTGTTTCCACAGCCGGTCTGTCCTCTCTCCTTCCTGCCTCTGAGAAAATGTCCCTCTTTTCATCACACCTTTTATTTCCAGGCTCAGTTTAACTATCTACTTGTATTTTCCCCTCTGTCTTTAACTTCTCCCTGGCTATCCTCGGTTCCTCTCCACCGTCTGCAAATCTCACCCCTCTGCAAGACCCCTTTGCCTTTATGTCTCTCCTTAACAGCCTGGTCCCTGGAAACGTGGTCCGTATTGGCTGTTTTCACTGATCTCGCATTCATTCCTCAGTGGGCTGCATTCTGAGTTCCATTCCCAGCCCCTCACTGAGATGCCTTCGCTGTGATCACGAGTGGGCCTCGGAGCCAAACCCAGAGGGAGCTTTTCGGGAGTTAATTCAGTCGACGCTGCGGCCCAGGTGCCCCTTAAAGAGACACTTCTTTCTTTGCTTCTCTGACAACTCATCTCTTCCTACCTCTTCAGCTCATACTTGGTCTTAACCTTTCTCTGAGCTTCTCTCTGTGGAGCCCTTTAGTTTATTTTGCAACAACTTATGCTACCCTCTACTCTTTATCGGGTTTTATACTTTGCCTCTGACACATTGATATTCTCATTCCGCCCTTGGGCATTTCAGGCACATGTCAACTTCAGCCCCACCTATGTACTGATCACTCCGAAATCTGTACCTTTACCCCAACCCTCCTCCTGAGCCTGGACTCCCCTGCACAGTGTCTACCTACTGTCTCCACCTGGGTGCCCCTCTGCTACTCCAAAGCTCATCGCCTTTCCCGTGCAAACCCGCTCCTTCTCCTCTGTTCCGTCTTGGCCAATGACACCAGCCCCACAAACAAGGCTCATCCCTCCCTTCTCTCTGCGTCTGTCAACCTGGACATGGAGGTTTGCCACGAAGATCCTGTGGATGACCAAGGAAAGCATTTCAACGGCTCTCTTGTGCAGGGCTGCTAAGACTTATTTGCATTTCTGGTCCAGAAGCTGGAACTAGAGCCAAAGCATTCAGGTTAAGGGAAGAAGATACAGCTCCATGCTTGGACATTTTTCTAATATTGCAGTCTCAGAATGGCGTGGGCTGTCTTGATGAGTAGAAGCGTCCCTTCACTGCAGGCATCAAGCCGAGGACTGGTTTTGCAGGACTGGGCTGGGTGGCTTCTAATGCCTCTGCCAACTCTGAGATTTAATTCAACAGCTAGTAAGTCCCTCCTGTATCTTTGTCCACAGCATCTCATTTCTGCTTCTTAGTAGGTGATTGGCCTAATTTTATGGATGAGGAACCAGACGGTCAAGAAATGTTTCTAAGGTGACTCAGCTGGGTAGTCAGTGTTAGGACCTGGCTTCCAAGGCAGGTCCACTGTCCCCAAAGCCCACTGTTTTTGTGAAGCCACTGCCTTCCAGTTGGCATTGGAAACAGACTTCAGCTCAGTAGAGTAGAGTCAGCTCTATGCCCTCATTGGCACAGGAGACCTTTTAAGGGTAATAGAAAGGAACAATTTTTTTTTTTTTTTTAAATTCAGAGCTTAACTAAGTTTGGAGCTTAAGTTCTTCTTAACGATGCCCCCATGTTTATTGGCCTATTACCCTTCCCCTTTATTATTATAACTAGCAATCCTAATAATCAGATGCAATTTTCTTTACAGGCCACCACTTCCATTTCCCAGAGGCTTAGGAAGGAACGCATGTAAAGGGTTTACTCTTCCATTTCCTTAGAGCCGCCTTTAATGAAATGCAGGTCCCAGCTCCAGAGGCCGTGGGTTGCCTAAAATAGGATCCTGCTGTGCGACAGATGCTGAAGGGGGCAATCCTGGGCTTTCTTTCACAAACTTGAAAGAGAGGGAGAGCATTGGCCGAGGCAGAGAAAGACTATATAAGCAACTATTTACCTCATTTCCATTTGTGCCTTGACCGCATGGCCCTGGAAGGACCAGAGAGGTGATTCACACTGCAGCTAAGTATCAAAAGGGGAAGCGTTCCATCCAGGACAGTACCTGGGTGGGAGCAAGGGGTGCAAGGGGAGAGTTGAATCAAGGACCTGAAATCCAAACTATAGAGAGTGGGCAGGATAACCCTCGAGAGGCTATTTTTATAGCCCAAGGTACCTGCCAGTCCCAGAACTCTAAGGAGCACTTATCCTCTTACTCTGAGGTCTGCCATTACCTCTCCATCTTTCACCTGATGCCAGCTTTATTGTTTGAATTCTCAGAGAGCCCTCTTAGCCTGTGGACTTGAGGGTTCGGCGGGGAGACTCCAGGAATTAAAATCCGGCAAGCAATCTCGAGCCTCAAGTTAGATAGAATGTCCACTTCCTCTGTGGGTCCTTTTCCAGGGAGAGTTTTCAGAGGGGCACAGAGCTTACTGTTGTCATTGTACGAGGCAGCAAGCAGGCCTGGGAGGGAGGATGGGCGCAGAGTGGAAAGAGGAACAGACCAGTAGCCAGCAGGGTGCGAGCCCAGGTACCTCCGCTGTTCAGCTGAATGAAGCAGTTGTTGTGCTTAATGATTCTTAACGCCTCCTTTATCGCTAGAAGAAAGTATCCCGACACAGTCGTAGCTCAACAGTCCTCATATTGCCTGTTACTTGAGAACAAATCATCCTATTTCTGCCTCTCATTACCCAAGACCCACTGTGTCTGCCATGCCTTGGACCTCGTGTTCTGTGCTAAGTGAATGCATTCGCCTAAATTAAGCTACCCATAAAAAATACCCTGTTTCTGTTGGGAATCATTTCCATGAATATTAAAAAACTTGCAAGGCATGAAAAATTCAGTTCCCCTTCCACCGACAATTATTTCTTCTGTAAACTGTTAGAGATCATCAATTTTAATCTCATATTTTATAAAGGAACAAATCGAGGCTCAGAGAGGCGAGGCAGCTTTCTAAGGGTCACACAGCGAACAATCTTCTGTAGGACTTTTCCCACCTCCTGACGTGGCAAGATGCAGGTAGTAGGCAATCAGTGCTTTGTGTGTGTGTGTGTGTGTGTGTGTGTGTGTGAGTTCGTTTAATTGTAGTTTAATTGCCAAGAGGGTTATTTTTAAATAGGAGGCTGCCTCACCTTGGGGTATTTTTTTGGAGGAGAAAGGGAGAGACAAGGGCACTCGATTTGTCCTTTTAAGTCAATGTGAGCAGTGTGCCTTCCCTGTGCTGTTGCAGTTGGCAGGCCGACATCTTGCAGACAGACTGTTCTAGTCTACTTGGTTAGTTGTTATCCCAAACGCAGATCTGACTCACGGGTGAGATCATGAGAAATCTGGCCTATTTTCCTTGATGACTTTTTCTTTCCTCTTCCAATTTTCTCTTGCGGTATTTGGCTCCGTGTGATAGACACCCATGCTGGGGAACAGAATCCGGCAAGGGTTATTTCTAGGATGGTTTCTGCTGTCATATGAATCACAAGACAGCCGAAGCAGGTTTTGTCATCAATGTGGCTTTGGTGCAGAAACTTAGGTGTGTGTGTGTGTGTGTGTACGCACGCACATGTGTGCGCTGGCCTTTGACAGAGTAAGAAGAGTTCTCTTTATTGGGATTTCAGGGATTCTGGAAAGCCCTCCTTCTCATCAAATAGACTTTGCATTCAACTAATGTTTATTTACTATCCTAGATGCTGGTGGCACAGTGGGGACTCCTTCCATCTAGAAGAGGTTAACTATCCTATCTAATAAAAGAGTAATATACAAATTGACCGTCACTCCAGCACACAAGATGGCCACCCCATGTGGACACAAGATGGCTGCCACAAGATGGCCAGCAGGGGAGGGCAGTTGTGGGTGATCAGGCCAGCAGGGGAGAGCAGTTAGGGGTGACCAGGCTGGCAGAGGAGGGAAGTTGGGGGCGACCAGGCCTGCAGGGAAGGGCAGTTATGGGGACCCAGGCCTGCAGGGGAGGGCATTTGGGGGAAACCAGGCCTGCAGGGTAGGGCAGTTAAGGGGAACCAGGCCAGCAGGGAAGGACAGTTTGGGGGGGCAATCCTGCAGCGGGGGGCAGTTAGGGGTGACCAGGCCCACAGGGGAGAGCAGTTGGAGAGGAGCAGCCTGCAGAGGAGGGCATTTTTGGGGGACCCTGGCCTGTACGGAGGGCAGTTGGGGGAGGACTATGCCTGCAGGGAAGGGCAGATGGGGAGGAACCAGGCCAGCAGGGGAGGACAGTTGCGGGAGGGGCAATCCTGCAGGGGAGGGCAGTAGGGTGTGACCAGGCCTACAGGGGAGAGCAGTTGGAGAGGAGCAGCCTGCAGAGGAGGGCATTTTGGGGGGATCCTGGCCTGCAGGGAGGGCAGTTGGGGGAGGACTATGCCTGCAGGGAAGGGCAGATGGGGAGGAACCAGGACTGCAGGGGAGGGCAGTGAGGGGCAATCAGTCTAGCAGAGGAGTCTTTAGAGGGTGATCAGGCTGGCAGGCAGAAGCAGTTAGGGGCAGTCAGGCAGGCAGGCACGCAGGTGAGAGCCAGTAGTCCTGGACTGTGAGAGGGATGTTCGACTACCTGTATAGGCCTAATCCCTGGGATCGGGCCTACATGGCAGTTGTGCATCCCTCGAGAGGTCCCAGATTGGAGATGGTGCAGGCTGGGCTGAGCGCCCCCTCCCCCCCAATGCATGAATTTCATGCACTGGGCCTGTAGTAATTAAATAAGTAAGCATTACCTGGTCTGTGTATTAGGGGAATGTTTGCTGCTGTAACAATTAACCCCCCAGGCTTTAGTAGCTTACTATACCACAGAATTCTTTCTCTCTCACCTAAAAGCCCAGGGTAAGAATTCTCCATCGGCGGGTAGCTCTCCTCCACACCATGATTCAGGCTCTGGGCTCCTTCCATCTCGTGTCCCCACAGTTTCCTAGGACGGCAGTGTACTCTGTGTCCAACTGGCGGAAAGGGAAAGAAGGTACATTTATTTCTGAAACGCTTTGGTTTGAAAGTGGCACACGTCACTTCTCACATTTCCTTGGCAAGAAGTAAGCACACAGCCCTGCGTGGATGCCCGGAGGCTGGCAGGAGCAGCCCACGGAGAGGCTGCAATCTGGAAGGGGACTATGTGGGACTGTGGCATTTGGCTGGACATCTCTACTACTGTCTGATGAGAACTTTTTTGGGGGAGCGGGAGGGTGGGGGCAATTAGGACAATACACAGGCACAGAAGAGAGGCGCTTACTCTGGATTTGGGGGTGGGGGAGTCAACGCTTCCTATTCTTCCCTTCCCTGCTCTTCCACCTGAGCTTGATTTCAGTTCCCAGTGCACCCCTCTCTCCCTGCATCTCACACTGTTACAC
>PVJN01064842.1:0-10410 GCA_004026805.1 Lasiurus borealis | reverse complement strand
GTGCACTTCTCCCTTTTCACAGTCCAAACTCCCCCCGTATGAGTTTCGGCTGGGTCTGGGGTTTAGTGTCGTAGGATAAGGGGTTCAATGCCGTTGGGAGTCTCCGTTTCCCTCCCGTCAGAGAAAGCCAGCCAGGTACTCGGGCACCCGCTCTCCCAGCGCGCACGTCTCCGTACCTCAGCTTTTTGCAGTTCCTCTGCATGTCTGTGAACCCCTCTCTTTCCTTCTAGCTGTAGAACTTCCACTCAGCCAGCTTTCCTGTGGTTCTGGATGATGTCTGTTCTGTCTTTTAGTTGTAGTTTTGAAATTGTTGTGCGAGGCAGCAGTGTAGGTGTTTACCTATGCCGCCATCTTGGCTCCTCTCTCCAGTAATGGCCTTTTAAGGGGATATATGGACTTGGGATTAAAAAGAAACCCCCAGGCAGCTTTAACATTAGCAGTAATATTTTGTTGCACTGATTCTTTAAATCAGGGATGGGAAATCTTTTTTCTGCCAAGGTACATTTGAATATTTATAACATCATTCATGGGCCATACAAGATTATCAACTTAAAATTTTGCCTTCTATATTTGGTCAAACATTTAATTAACTCACACCTAATTCCTTAGCTGGGCCAGACCAAATGATTTTGTGGGCCTTATGTGTCCCACAGGCTGGATGTTCTGTACCCCTGCAAATGTACAATATCAGCAACATCTGGGATCTTGTTAGAAAGTCACCTTTTGGGGTCTACCCAGGCCTAGTGAATCAGAAACTGTGGGAGTGAAATCCCAAAAAAGATGGCAGCTGGCAGGATGGAGGTGAGGGAGAGAAAGTGAATGAGGGGATGAAAGGAGAGTGTGTGGATTTATGTGGTGTGTGTGTGTGTGTGTGTAAGGGACAGTTAAATCTCCCAGGAGCAGTGGGGGTTAGCAGTCCAGGCTCTCTTGGACAAGGAGATACTACCACCGCTACAGGCAGTCCCTGGACTGCAGAGCTCAGGCATGGAGTCCATGCCATCTTGAAGAGGAAAATGGCCTTTCTTTGGGAACTCATCAATACCTCCAACCAGGTAGTCCTTGGAACTGCTCTGCGACTCAGCAGCCACTCCAGCCAAAACCTTGCTGCCACAGCTGCAGACCCACAGACTCTGGGATCTCCACCTCCAAAGCAGTAAGTGCAACCTCCCCCTCCCCAGCGGCAGAACTCTAGTCCATATTAGTGCCTTTCTAGTGTGCAGGCAACCAAGGCACTCCACTCCCTAGTCAGTACCTGGGAGCCACTGGGAGCCCCCACGGGTGTGATTTTGTACATACAAGGGCGCACAGCCCTGCAGTAGAATTTCTAAATTCCGTCCTCCTAAATAACTACCCACATTTATCCTGCAGCTCAACCTCAGTGCAGGACCCCTCAGGGCACCTCATCAGAGGGCTGCGATGGGGAAAAATAAAGGATCCTCCACAAAGGAACAGGATACCTGAGCTCATCTATCCACAGTACACTCTGGAAGCAGCTCTGAGTCTCTGCTGGGTGTGATTCGATACAGACAAGGACGTCCTGCCCTGCGGTAGAATTTCTAAATTCCCTCCTCCTACATAACTACTCACATTTACCCCTGTGGCTCAACATCAGTGCAGGATCCCTCAGGGCGCATGATCAGAGGGCTTCACTGAAATAATAAAAAAAAAAGGATCCTCCACAAAGGAACAGGATACTTGAGCTCATCTATCCACAGTGCTCTCGGGAAGCAGCTCTGAATTTCTGTTGGGTGGGATTCAGCACAGCTCTGAGTCTCTGCTGGGTGGGATTTGGCCCCACAGTAGAACTTCTGAATACTCTCTTCCTAAATAACTATCTACATCTACCCCAGCAGCTCAACCTCAGTGCAGAACCCAGCAAAGTGCCTTAGAGCACTGGGCCTGGAAAACATACATCCACAGATGCAAAGTTCCAACAGGCAGGCACCCTGAGCCCAACTACCCACAGGAGCCTCTTGGGAGCCACTGTGAGCTCTCCCTGGGTTTGACCTCTAACAAAGAGTGCACACTCCCTACCCAGCACTAGAAATTCTGAATTCACTCATCCTGGATACCTGTCCATAGATACGGTCATTATACTACTACACTGCCAGGGCCCTACAGAGTGCTTCACTGTGCCTTACTGGCAAACTTACTATTGGTGCTCCTGTGAGTTGCCACTGGGAGTAAGTGTTTATCCACCATAGGTGAAGCAGCAAAAGCTGAGTCTTCCCAACCCACAACTGTAGAAATCTGGGCAGCACAGTCAAATCTCTCCAAACTGTAGGCCCCTTGAACCACATCACCCAGACAGAGGGGTTTGTGGTGCCACAGTGAGTCCACGCTGGGCACATATGATCTCAATTAAGGGTGCAAAACAGCAAAAATAGGGACACTCCTCTCCACAGCTGCCGACTTCTAGACACCACAGTTGTGCTGCTCAAGCTCGCAGATCTACATCAAGAGAACCCAAATAACTCAGGTAGGGAACTACAATAGATTAATGAGAACAGGAGAACTGAGAGAATACACCAGTAGCACCATTCTCGAAAAAATCAGGGTAGAAAAGCAATAGGATCTACAATTAAAACATTACAAAGAAAACATGGGAAGACAAAAAAGCAATCCCCAAAGGAAAGAAAAAGAGGAATTGCCAGAAAGGGAGTTAAATGAAATTGAGAGCAGCAGATTAAGAGAGAAATAATTCAGAGTAATGGTTTTAAGGATGTTTAAATGGCTGGATGACAAATACACATAACTCAATGAAAAATACACACAACTCCATGAGAACTATAAGGAGCTGAATGAGAATGTCACCAACATGAAAAGAAACCAAGAGGAGATGAAGAACGACATAGCTGCAATAAGGAACACAATGGAAAGCCTAAACAGTAGAGTAGAAAAGGCTGAGGACCGCATCAGTGAATTAGAAGACAAGGCAGGAAAAAACACACAAACACAGTAACAACTGGAAAGAAGACTTAAAAAAAAAAACAGAAGAGAGCCTAAGGGAGCATTGGGACAATACAAAATGAAATAATATTCACTTATTAGGTATACCAGAAGTAGTGGAAGAGAAGCAAGGAATAGAAAACCTATTTGAAGAAATAATGACAGAAAACTTCCCTGATATTGGCAAGAAAAAAACTATGCAAGTCCAAGAAGTACACAGAGTCCCAAAAAGTTGAACCGCAAAAGACCGACACCAAGATACATCATAATTAAATTGGCGAACACTAACCACAAAGTAAGAATCTTAAAGGCTACCAGAGAGAAACAGAAAGTTACCTACAAGGGATCTCCTATTAGAATATCAACTTATTTCTCAACAGAAACACACCAGGCCAGAAGGGAATGGAATGAAATATATAAAGTGATGCAAAACAAGGGTCTGAACCCAAGAATATTATACCCAGCAAGGCAATCATTCAAAATTGAAGGTGGAATCAAGAGCTTTACAGACAAGAAAGGGCTAAGAGAATTTATCACTACCAAGCCAACAGTTCAAGAAATGCTAAAGGGACTGCTGTAAAAAGAAGAAAGAGAAAGGCAAGAAGAAACACAAACACTAAGCAAGATATGACAACAAACATGAACTTGTCAATAATATCATAAAATGTAAATGGCTTAAATGCACCAATAAAAAGACATAGGGTAGCTGAATGGATTAAAAAAATGACCCATATATTTGTTGTCTACAAGAGACCCACCTCAAAGCAAAGGATTCACACAGACTGAGAGTGAAGAGATGGAAAAATATTTTTCATTGCAAAAAGAAATGAGAAAAAAGCTGGAGTGACGATACTTATATCTGATAAAGTAGACCTCAAAGTAAAGGCCTCAACACAAGATAAGGAAGGCCACTACATAATACTAAAAGGAGCAACTCAACAAGAACATATAACTCTGGTAGACATATATGCACCTAATTCAGGAGCCCCTAAATACATAAAAAAAAAACTCCTGGAGGATATAAAGGGAGAGATCGACAACAATACAATCATAGTAGGGGATTTTAATACACCACTGACATCTCTGGACAAATCCTCTAGACAAAAAATCAGCAAAGAAACAGCAATTCTAAATAACTCACTAGATCAGATGGACCTAATTGACATCTTCTCAAGTGTGCATGGGACATGTTCAAAAATAGATCATTTATTGAGTCACAAGCAAAGTCTCCCCAAATTCAAAAAGATTGAAATCATATCAAGCATTTTCTCAGACCACAATGGCACAAGATTAGAAATAAACTACAATAAAAACATTTCAAAAAATTCAAACACTTGGAAGTTGAATAGCATATTATTAAACAATGATTGGGTTAACAATGAGATCAAAGAAGAAATTAAAAGTATCCTGGAGACTAATAACAATAAAAACACAATGCAAATTCTATGGGACATAATGAAAGCGGTGCTGAGAGGGAAGTTTACAGCTCCACAGGCCTACCTCAAAAAACAAGAATAAATGGTAATGAATCACCTAACTCAACAACTCAAAGAATTAGAAAGAGAGCAACAAGAAAAACCTACTGTGAGCAGAAGGAAGGAAATAATAAAGATCAGAGCAGAAATGAATGACATTGAGACCAAAAACATAATACAAAAGATCAACAAAACCAAGAGCTAGTTCTTTGAAAGGATAAACAAGATTGATGAACCTCTAGGCAGGCTCACCAAAAAGTAAAAAGAGAGGACCCAAATAAACAAAATCAGAAATGAGAGAGGCGAAATAACAACAGATCCCACAGAAATACAAAAGAATGTTAAAAATATTATGAAAAACCTTATTCTAACAAATTACACAATATAGAGGAAATGGACAATCTAGAAAAACACCACCTTCCATAACTCACTTAGGAAGATTCTAAAAACCTTAATATGCTGATAACAATGGAAGAAATAAAAGCAGTCATCAAAAAGCTCCCAGCAAACAAAAACCTAGGGCCAATAGCTTCACAGGGGAATGTTACCAAACATTCATGGAAGAACTAAAACCTATCCTTCTCAGACTACTCCAGAAAATTCAAGAGGAAGGAACACTTCCAAACTCCTTCTATGAAGCCAGGATCAGCCTAATACCAAAAGCAGATAAAGGTAACACAATGAGATTTACATGCCAATATCCCTCATGAAAATTGATGAAAAAATCCTCAACAAAATTCTAGCAAATCCAATGAAGCAATACACCAGAAAGATCATATACCATGACCAAGTAGGATTTATTCCAGGGATGCAAGGATGGTACAATATTTGCAAATCAATAAGCATATTATATCACATAAACAAATTGAGAGGTAAAAATCACATAGTCATATCAATTGAGGCAGAAAAGGCATTTGACAAAATTCACCACCCTTTCTTGACAAAAACTCTCAGCAAAATGGGAATAGAAGGATCGTACCTCAACATAATAAAAGCCATATATTACAAACCCACAGCCAACATTATACTCAATGGGCAAAAACTAAAACCATTCTCCCTAAAATCAGGAGCAAGACAGGGATGCCCACTCTCACAACTCCTATTCAACATAGTGCTGGAAGTTCTAGCCATTGCAATAAGACAAGATGAAGAAATAAGGCATCCAACTTGGAAAAGAAAAAGTAAAACTGTCCTTATTTACAGATGACATGATACTTTACATAGAAAACCTTAAAGATTCCATCCAAAAATTACTAGACCTGATAAATTATATCATGAATATAGCAAGATACAAAATTAATGCCAAGAAAACTATGGCATTTCTATATAACAATAATGAACTTACAGGAAGAGAGACTAAAACAGCAATTCCATTTACTATCGCACCAAAAAATTAAGATACCTAGGAATAAACTTAGCTAAGGAGGTAAAAGTCCTATACATGGAAAACTACACAACACTGAAAAAAGAGATAGAGGAAAACATAAACAGATGGAAGAACATACCATCTTCATGGATTCATAGAATCAACATCATCAAAATGTCCATGCTACCCAAAGCAATCTATAGATTCAATGCACTCACTCCCCATTAAAATGCCAATGACATACTTCACAGACCTAGAACAAACTTTCCAAAAATTCATCTGGAATAAATTAAAAAAAAAAAGACCTGGAATAGCTTCAGCAATCCTGAGAAAGAAGAACAAAGTAGGTGGAATCTCAATCCCTGACTTCAAGCTGTATTCAAAAGCCACCGTTTTCAAAACAGACTGGTACTGGCAGAACAGACATATAGATCAATGGAATAGAATAGAGAACCTAGATATTGATCCAAACCGCTTTGCCCAATTAATATGTGACAAAGGTGACATGAAGATACAATGGAGTAAAGATAGTCTCTTCAACAAATGGTGTTAGAAAAATTGAACAGATACATGCAAAAAAAATTAAACTGGACCACCAAATTATGTTATCCAGAAAAATAAACTCAAAATGGATAAAGGACTTAAACATAAGATGGGAAACCATAAAATTACTAGAGGAAGACACAGGCAGCAAAATCTCATATGCCTAAGGAACTTCTTCTCTGATACTGCTCCTAGGGCATTGGAAGCTAAAGAGAAAAAAAAAATGGAACTACATCAAAATAAAAAGCTTTTGCACAGCAAAAGAAACCATCAACAAAACAACAAGAAAGCCTACTGCATGGGAGAACATATTTTCCAATGTTATCACTGATAAAGGTTTAATCTCCAACATTTTTGGGAACTCATACAGCTTCACACACACACACACACAAAATGAAGAACCCAGTCAAAAAATGGGCAACTGATGTAAATAGGCACTTCCCAAAAAAAGACAGAAGGAAGGCCAAGAGACATATGAAAACCTGCTCAAAGTCACTAATCATCAGAGATGCAAATCAAAACAACAATGTGGTACCATCTCACACCTGTCAGAATGGTTCTCACCAACAAATCAACAAACAACAAGTGTAGGCAAGGATGTGGAGAAAAAGGATCTCTTTTGCACTGCTGGTGGGAATGCAGACTGGTGCAGCCACTGTGGAGATTAGTACGGAGTTTCTTCAAAAAACTAAAAATGGAACTGCCATTTGACCCAATGATCCCACTTCTAGGAATATATCCCAAGAAACTAGAAACACCAATCAGAAAGGATATATGCACCCCTATGTTCATAGCAGCACAATTCACCATAGCTAAGATTTGGAAACAGCCTAAGTGCCCATCAGCAGATGACTGGATTAAAAAACAGTGGTACATCTACACAATGGAATATTATGCTGTGGTAAAAAAGAAGGAGCTCATACCATTTGGAAAAAAAGATGGAGATGGAAAGCATTATGCTTATTGAAATAAGCCAGACAGAGAAAAATAAATATCACATGATCTCATTCGTTTGTGGATATAATGAATGTACAGACTGATGAACAAGAACAGATCCAGAGCCTGAGACACCTCGACCAGAACATCAAACCTCAGGGATGGTGGGGGTCGGTGGGAGTAAGGGGGAGAGATCAACAGAGGGACTTCCATACATGCATGTGAGCCTAATCAATGGACACAAACAACAGGGGGGAGGGGCATGAGTAGAGGGCCAGGGTAATGAGAGAATAAGGGCACATGTAATAAAAATAATTATAAGGAAAAAAATAAACTAATCCATACTAGAGGTCAACATAACCTTAAAAAAATGTTTCATGTGACAAAACTTTTTAAATGAAACGCTCTATAGCCTGGAAATTATTTTGGAAGGAAATAAAGGAAAATTTTCTTCAAATTTGGTAAGGATTGTAATTGAAAGTCAATATATTTGGCCTCTTGAGCTAAAGTCAGTAATTTGTGTTTTTGCCTCCCTGACAAAGTTTAGATAAAGTTACAAAAGAAATTGACAACCAGTTTGAAATTGAATTGCCTTGGCCTAGAGCAAAGAATATCCTCACATGATATTATTCTACAATGTCCGTATAATTCTTAATATTTCACAATAGCATATTGTACAACTATCCCAAACAAACGTACAAACTAATTCTTTGAATTTTTAGCAGCAATTTAAAAAGAGGACATGAAAGGATTTAATTCCTTTCAGAAGAATTGAGGCACTGGGAAGGCACTTAAACATGCTATAATGGCCCTCTTTCCTCTTTTTCCAAGAGAGACCCTCTTCTCACAACCCAATGGCCATCAGCTGTAGCCTGAGCTCTCTATTCACGCTGAGATTGAAGCCTCGAGGTGGCTGGTATAATGGTTCTGTCTCTTGCCAAATGGTGTGAGTTGGGCCCTCCCTGGAGAAGGAATCTGAGTGCCCTGAAATATCTGATCAGTGCTGGGGCCCCACCAGCAGGTGAGGGGAGCCCAAGGTAGGTGCTGGGCGTGGAGCCCAAGGGGGCATAGACTACCAAGGAGACAGAACTGAACCTCACAACACCCTGCTTGGCCCTGGAGGATGACTGGTTAGCCAGAGACGGGTAAGATTCCTCAGGGAAGGAACAACCTAAGACAGGCACAGTCACAGAGGGGCCATCAGGAGAGAACTTGGGGGTCAACAGAGGTGGGGCACAGGCCCTCACCCCCCAACCTTGCAGAGGCCTGAACCCTCACCCATTCTGATGGAGGTCTCCTGCCCCCATGGCTGCTTAGCTTCCCATGCCCAGAACAGAGCAGAACCCAAGTAATAGACAGAAACTTGGCCAACAGCAGCTTCCCTATATTTAAATTTAGCCTAGCATCAGGACTGCTCAAGACCTACTCAAGATTGCAATAATCCTTTCCACTAATATTTACAGGGTAATCTAAGATTGTTGGTAGAGTATTAAATTTGACAGTAAAAGAGTAATCAAGCTTTCAGATTAATTTAAATTGGCTAATTGAAATAAGTGAACATTCAAGAAGATTTAATTGTACTGAACAAAAAGCTGTTTCTAAAGTATTAACTAAAATTTCTATTGGTAGTTCATCTCATGGTAAAATTGCTTAACATGCAATGAATATAAAGCAATCATATTTTTGTGCAAACAATTAAAATTTAAAGTTATCAAGATTGCATTAAAATTTACAAGTCTCCATTAATCAAAAAAATGGGGGATAGTAGGATAATATCATATAAGAAAAAATATCAGGTAAGTAAATTACATCTAGAAAATTTTTACTTTAGAAAATTAATTTTCATTTGTAATGTTAACAGCAAGACACCCATGAAAAACACACATGGTGTCAAAATAAGCCAAAGGAAAATCATTTGGGCAAAAATAAAAAGGATCCTGAGTCAATTTTATAGAAAAGATCCCTTTATTAATTTTGGTCGAGAATATGTTTATATACTTTCAGAAAACAGCGCCAAGACCAAGTGGACTCCTGCAACAGAGAGGAACTGACAGGTCTGCTTCAACTAGGAAGACAAGAGGAGAAACAGTCCAGAGATGCATGACGCTGAGAACACTTTGCCATGTTAGCTGTCAGCAGCTGTGTGTCACTACAGGATGCCTAGGACCAAACCAGAGAGGATAAGACCTGTATTGCCACCATTTGTCCACCTTCCAGATACCATTGCTGAAGTGTACACATAAAGATCTGTTTGAAATTGAACCTGGGACTCAGAACTACTGGACATTGAAATTGGGACTCAAAGATTTTTTTTGTTTTTATAGGTTTATTTCTAGTCTACAGAGGCAAGATGTTTTTATAAAAAAGAATCAGGGGTTTTATGATGTTGAGGTATGATCCTTCTATTCCCACTTTGCTGAGAGTTTTTATTAAGAAAGCGTGTTGGATTTTGTCAAATGCTTTTTCTGCATCAATTGATATGACTATGTGATTTTTATCTCTCAATTTGTTTATGTGATGTATCACATTTATTGACTTGCGGATATTGAACCATCCCTGCATTCCTGGGATGAATCCTGCTTGGTCATGGTGTATGATCTTTCTGATGTACTTCTGGAACCGATTTGCTAGAATTTTGTTGAGGATTTTGGCATCTATGTTCATGAGAGATATTGGCCTATAATTCTCCTTCATTGTGTTGTCTTTATCTGGTTTTGGTGATAGGGTGATGCTGGCTTCATAGAAGGTGTTTGGAAGTGTTCCTTCTTCTTGAATGTTTTTGAATAGTCTGAGGAGGATACGTTTTAATTCTTCCTTGAATGTTTGGTAAAACTCTCCTGTGTAGCCATCTGTTCCCGGGCTTTTATTTGCTGGAAGCTTTTTGATTACTGCTTCAATTTCTTCCAGAGTTATTGGACTATTGAGATGTTTGGCTTCCTCCTCATTGAGTTTTGGGAGGTTATATTTATCTAGGAAAATGTCCATTTCTTGCAGGTTGTCCAATTTGTTGGAATAGAGTTGTTCATAGTATTTTTTAACAATCCTTTGTATTTCCACAGGGTCTGTTGTTATTTCTCCTCTTTCATTTCTGATTTTGTTTATTTGGGTCTTCTCTCTTTGCTTCTTGATGAGCCTGGCTAG
>PVJN01064841.1:0-10411 GCA_004026805.1 Lasiurus borealis | reverse complement strand
CACCCTTCACTGTCACCCTTGCTGGCCTGCTGCTCAGTCATTTTGTCATCCCTCACTACCCCCCCCCCATTGCCTCATGCAGCCTGCTGTTCGATTGTCCATCTGGTCATTTAGGTTGTGATGGCCCCTGGCATTTTATATATTAGTATTCTTAATGCAATGCCATGTTATCTTGTTCTTGTGCTTACAGTTACCGTAGCACTTCAGCGAAGGACTCACAAAAAGATGGGTGATTTCCTAATTTCTTCCGCTAAATTGTGACCTCTTACACTTAAACCTAATAAACAGCTATAAATGTTTGACCACTGTTATTAATAAGCTCAAATTCTGAAGCTGATTAAACTTTTTATTACAAGGAACAATATTTTAAAGAAAAAAGATAAAAATTTCCAAATCAAGAACACTATGGTATTCCCTCCATATCCACCCTGGTCCTCCACTACTTAGAACTCTGGCTGCCGTCTTCAAATAGAGAGTGAAGAATGATATGCTTCATACTTCACTTAGTGCAGGAGAAGCTGCTGGAAACGACACTTTAACTTGCATTGCCTGTGGCAATAGTATCATCCAAGGCAACTGAAGCTTGGGCTTTCTCTGTCTCCTCTCTCAAAGCTTTCTCATACCAGTCTGCGAAGGCAGTGGGGTCAGTCCCATGCATCCTGGCAAAAAACTTCATAGTTATACTCCCTAAACAGAGAAGCCAACAGTCTCTAGGCTTGGCAAGATAAAGTTGCCAGATGCTTCTCATGAATTCCAGGAATACCACAACAAAGTAAAAAGAGACCTTGAGAATTAATCCGAACCAAAATATTCAGCAGAGGAACTGGGAGACATATAGACAGGACGGTGTAGAATGCCTTGGACTCCCCACCCAACCTGCTCTTCCGATTAGCTGAGAGCCCATCTATGCTTCATAAGCTAGATGTACAGGTTTGCTTGATTTGCTTTTTTTCAACAAAGGTGTGTGTTTTTATTGCTTTAATAAATTGTTTTTTTTCACAACACAGTCCAGGTCTCTAGTATAAATTAATTCATATGAGAAGTCAGACATCGAGGCTGGGAAAAGACCTCTCCACTGGCTCAGGGGGATGTCTTGTAACTCATATCTGGGGTCAGTAAGAGGTGCCTATAACACCTCTGCATTACAGCTTTGCCCGAGTTTGACAACAGGAGTAAGCCCATGTTGGATGTCTGAAGTTGGATGGTGATTAGGCGGGCCCCTCTCTCTCTACACAGAAAAGTTTACTTAGTCTTTTGTCAGGTTTCTTACCTTGACAGTTGGCAGCACCTGGGACTCTTTCTTCTGTTGATCTGATGCCACAACTGTGCCGATAAGCTTCACTTTCTTCAGACTCCTAAGGTAGAAGTAAGAAAGCATCACATCCAGGAATATTTTCTGGGGTTTCCCTGGGTTGATCATAAGGGTGGGGCTGGGGCCTCCTCTATCTGCAGTGAGAGCTCCCCTCAGCCCTTTCGCAAATTTCTCACTTTGATTCTTGGCAGGGCTTAGAGCTTTTCTTTCTGGTGATCCGAGACCAGTCCCTTTAGACCAGGGATTCATCTCTGGGACATCTCTAATCCAGAAAAGGTAGGGAAGTACACTTATCTTCCCAGCGCTGCCCAAGGTCTCTAGGGCTGACAGCAAGAATCGGGGCCAATTTCTATAGGGACCGCTCTGGTTCTGAATTGGGGGGTATCTCAGTATCCTCAGGGTATTCATATTTACTCCTGACAGGGCCCGCTCTGTTGGCCTGAGGATGTTTCCTTCAATTCAACCCGTATCTCTGAGACCTTGACATGTAACCGGGGGTGATTTTTCTTTTTTTTTTTAATTAATTTTTTATACATATCTCCCCATTGCCCCCCTCCCTCCCAGGCATACCCCAACCCCCCAGTGTCTATGTTCATAGGTTATGCTTATATGCATGCATACAAGTCCTTTGATTGATCTATCTACCTCACCTAACTTTAATCTTCCTGCTGTAATTTCAGTCTGTTTGAAGCTTTACTGCCTCTGTATCTATCCTTTATTTCATCAGTTTATAATGTTCTTTATTATCCACCAATGAGTGAGATCATGTGATGCTTCTCCCTCATTGACTGGCTTATTTCACTAAGCATAAGGTTCTCCAGTTCCATCCAGGTTGCTGCAAATGGTGAGAATTCCTTCTTTTTAATGGCAGCATAGAATTCCATTGTGTAGATGTACCACAGTTTTCTGATCCACTCATCTGCTGACGGGCACCTAGGCTGTTTCCTGTCAACCACGCTTGGAGCCTCACAGGGATGATAGCATAGGAAGGTGTTTGTGGGAAACTCCTCTGTCTACAGTGGGAGGTTTCTTCAGGATCCTTACCTTGATGACTGGCAGAGGCTGGGACTCCTTATCTCGCTGACCTGATTTTGGCAATCTCAGTTGAATCCTTATCTCTCTGGAACTCCAAAAGTCAAAGTCAGGAGACAACACATCCAAGGATCATGCATAGGGCCTCCCCAGGCTGAAAGCAGGCTCAGAACAGGCTGAGGCTCGTTCTGTTTTATTCTGTGGTGGCTCCCGGCCCCTTTATTAAATGCTCTCTGGGAGATCCCGCCCTCTCTGCCAGCTGGAAGCATTTGCTCAACTGCAAGACTTTCAGAAAATGACTTTGGTTCCCAGGTTAAATGCTAGATTGGAGGACAGCAGCACTCGTGTCAGGTGGTGGAGATTCAGTAAAGAAGCATACCTTTCTATGGGGTCTCTTCACCCACCAGACATACATTTAAAAACATTTTGTTTTAAAAGTTTATTTTCTACACTGAAGAGGTTAAGCAGCATGATGTGTGGACTCCCTACTTTTTAAAGATTATCTAATATTGTATTCTTCAGTGCAGTAATTTCCATTTTTCTTAAGCCTCCGTGATATTAATAAATGTATTTTGCATCTCTACCAAGCATGTGTGTACCTGTGGTTCACCCTGATGCTTGCTGTTCTATTTTTAGTCCATTCCTTTGATTCTATTAAAATATTTTTTAAAAGCACTACAGCGGTTTCGGGTGGTTATTAGCACGGACTCTGGAGTCACACTGCATTAATCCAGCCAATCTTTATGGATATCTGATACTATGTCAGGATGACTTGCATCTGTTGTCTGAGATGATGACTCAGATTTGTGCAGGGAAGCAGGGGCAGAAGCTTAAAAAGTTTACTCCTTTATATCCTTTCATCTGTCATCTATTACAGGTAATCAACATTCCCAAACTTCACTGCTGCCTCTCATTCCTCTGAGGGAAATACAAGTACCAGTTCAACACAGGGTTTCTCATATTATTTTGTGTTGTGTTTTTTTTTTTTTTTTAATTTTGTTGTTGATATTGTTGGTAAGCTGAACATTTCATCGGGACGCTAAAGTTCTCCTATCCCAGAACCTAAAACCTGCAAAGTCTTCCTTCTTTGGGAAAAAGGTCTTTGTCGATATCATTAAGAATCCTCAGATGGGGTATTTATCCGGGAGTATCTAAGTTAGCCTTAAATTCAATCACATGTGTCCTTTTAAGAAGAAGGCAGGAGAAGAATCAACAGAGGAGACAATGTGAATGTGAAGCAGAGAGAGATTTGAAGATGTTAACCTTGAAGACTGCAGCCGTGTCACCACAAGCCAAGAAATGTGTTCAGCTACCAGAAGCTGGGAGCGACAAGGTACAGACTCTATCCTGGAGTCCCCAGATGAAGTGTGGCCCTTTGGGGCACTTTGATTTCAACCTAGTGAAACTTATTGGGGACACCTGGCTTCCAGAACTCTAAGAGAATAACATTCTGTTATTTAAGCCAACCAGTTCACTGTAGTTAGACACAGCAGCCCTAGGAAACTGATATATAATCATTTATTTGTTTTCATTGGCCCCTTGACAGTTTCCCAGGCTTGATTTTGGGAGTGGAAGACAGCAATACAAACTACATTGTCATTTTGGCAACTACGGGTGAATATTTTAAGGAGAATTGACATGTTTACTTACGACATTTTGTTTCAATTAGCGAATATGGTATACTTCTCTCTTTGTTTGGGACATTTAAAAAATTCTGAACCTATCAGTAAACTTTCATATTTGCCTATATGAAGAGCTCATACATTTTTTGTGATCTGTCACTTCTCCTAGGTAACTTTCGGTTTTGTTGCTGTGGTGAGTGGGGTATTGCCTATTACATATTCTAATTAGTTATTGTTTTCACGTGTCACAGCTCTGGATTTTGTTATATTGATCTCCCATAGTGTATCTTTTTTGAACTCTCTTATCTATTTGCATATTCCACAGACTTATTGTTTTTAATTATCTAGGCAGATGACCATATTGTTGCCAAATAGAATCTCTTTCTTTTCAATATTCACATCTCTTATTTATTTTTTAATATGCTTATCTCTGGCTTGGTGTTCCAGTGCAGCTCTGAACAGTAGCGGGAAGAGTATATCTGTCTCGTTTCTGACTTTAACGAGAATGCTTCTAATATTTCAAGTCTAACTATGTTGGCTGTAGGAGGTTTCCTCCTATTCTTATTTTGCCAGCAGTTTATACCATGAACTCATGTTGAATTTCTTTCAAATACTTTTTCTATATCCATCGGCACAATCAAATCTCTCCCCCCCTTTAATTTACTAATGTAGGGAGTTACAATTTAAAGTATTATATAATATTAATCATGTTTTCATTCCTTGGGCACAGCCTGTTTGCTTATTTAATTCACCTGTTGTGTTGACTATGCTATTTTATGTAAGATGGTATATCAATGAGCTTGGCTCAAGTGTTCTTTTTTATGTGGGGGAAAGGCTCTTATTTGTTTTTTGAATCAAGGAAAAACTGGCCAGGGAAAATGAGTTGAATAATTTCCCATTTTTTTTTTGTATGCTTTGGAAAGTTTACAAAATATAGCATTTAATTTTCCATTATCATTTGGTAGAAGTGATCAACAGAATGATCTTGTTTTGGATATGTCAGAGTGGCTTGAGTTTTGAATCCAATTTCCATTTGTATTTTTGCATTGAATATGTTTTATGGATCCGTTTGGTTATTTATTTTATAAAATGTGTTCTATTTTACTTAAGATTTGAAGTTTAATGACATTTATATATAAATTTTATTTATAATAAAACGCATTGCAGAAACTCCCAAACTTATATATCAATGGAGAGAATAGTAAAGAACCCAGTATATCTGAAAATCCACAATATATGCCCAATGTATTTCCAACTATTGCCCCCACTATTCTCCCACCACTCCATTTCTGCAACCAGAATATTGTGAAGCAAGTCTGAGACATAACACCTAAGTATTTCAAGCATGCTTTTAATTTTTTAAATTTTATTTCTCAATTACTGTTTATATTTTATATTATTTTTTTTTAGTTTTAGATGTACAGCATAAGTTAGGCAATTATATACTTTACAAAGTGATCTCCCCAATATTTCAAGTATATATCTGGCACCCATACATAGTAATTACAATATTATCGACTACATTTTCCATACTGTACTCGACATCACCATGAGTATTTATAACTACGAATGTGTACTTTTTAAGCCCTTCACCCTTTTTACCTAGCTTCCCCCTCTTAGAAGATAAGGAATCTTTTCTAAAACATAAACTTAATACAAATATTATTTCTAAAAACATCTTTGCTATTAGTGTAAAATATCTAGTTATTTTTCACACTTACCTGAGAGAATACTACTTTTTAAAAAACTGGTTCTTTTAATTGATGTCCAAATATGGTCTGATATTTTTATTATTTATATTCCTTGTCTTTTAATTATATATAGATTTCTACCATATCACTGCTTTTCCATGGATTGAAAAAGTCTTCTGTGTTTTTTAAAACTTGATTGTTGCAAGAATTACATGTATCCCCTATTTTCCCTCATTGGCCCCTTCTAGCCTGCCCCCACACCTGCCCCAGGTCATCAACACACTATTGTCTGTGTCCATAGGTTATGCATATATGCATACAAGTTCTTTGGTTGATCTCTTCCCACCCACCTACCCTACCCGTCCACTCACTCACCCACCCTGCCTTCTTTATGAGATTTAACAGTCTGTTCCATGCATCTGTCTCTGGATCTATTTTGTTCATCAGTTTATTTTGTTCTTTATATTCCACTTATGAGTGAGTTCATGTTGTTAGAGAAAAACGGAGAAGAACCAAGTAATACATAGAGAGATGGAGTTACATTTATTACGCGCAGGTCCAGAGGAAAATATCTCTCCAATTCTGGGCCCCAACATGGAGGAACTTTCCCTATTTATATGATTTTACCTTCTTTGTCTCCCAAATATGTGGTGTTTCCAGCCCCCTTTGCAAGTTCTTAAAGAGCCCCTATGTGCTTGGGCCTTCAAACTTCAACCAAAGGCCTGGCCTGGTGCCAGCACTGATAATTTCATCCAGGGAAGGTTTAATGGCCTCTCAGAAGTGGGAGTAGCCTTATTTTCCTTTTTATTTAAGCAAGCAAGCATTTAAATAAGCCAAATAGGAGGGTAAAAATTTCAAACAGCAGTTTTTATATAAGATAGCTGCTTCATTCCCCACTGGTTTTATGTACATGAGTCAAATCACTGACTCTTAGTCATTGTCAGGGAGAGAGTTATATTTACCCCTGAGGACTATAATCTTAATTTTCTGCTTAATAAAGTTAGTGGGCCTGCTTATAAGACAAGGGCCCAAAATGAGGGCCAGGAGTAATCTTTAGAGAGCCCGAAGTGTCATGGACTCTCTAGATTGCCTGGGCTGTCTTAAGCCAGGTGTGATGAAGCCACATTGGAATTCCATAGACCTTAACTGTCAGGGAGGTGGTCCTTTCCAGGTAGGAGTCAGTCCTTGGGTGGCAAATTTCTTTACCCAAATAGTCACCAGGGTGGAAGGGATGAACTGGATCAGAAGCTGGTACAGGCAGAGAGTCTCAGACATGCTTCTGGATTGCTTCCTGGGTAGACTGTAAAGCCTTTAAGAACTTGAATAAAGACTGTTTATGGATCTCAGCTTTTCTAGATAGGATAGGTCAGGGTCTGGAAGAGTCACTAGAATCTTTAGAGGTCCCATTGATTTTAGAGCAATCTCCCAGGCCGCTTCATCTGTGGCCCGGTTCCCTCTTGCTTCTGTGGAGTCCCCGTACCTTGTAAATAGCACTATGTATGTGAGCCATTGTAAATGCGTACCTACTATCAGTATAAATTGTTACTGATTTTTCTTTTGTCCACCAGAGAGCCTGAAACTGGGTGACTCTAGTGTTTGACATCCAGCACCCAAGTGTGTTCCATAGTAAAGCCATAACCTCATGTGGGGCCGTTAGGAATAGTTCCTGAGCTAGGGTTAATTTATTTGCTTTTTGATATGCATAGCTGTGGCTGCTACTACCTGAAGGCAAGTATGTCACCCAAATACAAAGGGGTCAAATCTTTTGGACAAATAGGCTACTGGCCTTTTCTAGGGGCTGAGACTTTAGGTGAGTACCTCTTTGCCTATGTCTCTTGTCTCTCATACCCTGATTGTTTGCATAAACACAGGAATGGTAATTGACTACCTTTGCTGGAATTTCAGGATTGAATCTTAGTGTGCCCCAAAGGGCCAGGAAGCCAAGCCATCCAGCTGCCATCTGGCCTGCCCGCAGTATCTGCTGAGTGAGGTGAATCCCTCACCTGCAGCGACTCCACCTGGGCTCACACCCTGGTTTTAAGGCCCATCTCAGCAGTCCTCCTACTCATCGTGGCCTAGAGTGCATTGAGGTTTCACAGGGACACAGAGGCGTCCTTATTTCTTTCCTTTGACTCTGACCAACCACCAGGGATGGTGGGATATGGGCCTGATGCTCCGGCATCAGCCATTTTCAGGGCTCCCAAGCAAGATACCGGACGTTTTCCATGGCACTCTTATTGGCTTCAAGTCTTCAGAGTTCAGATGGGGCTCTTTAAAACACGATACTCCAGTCAAAGTTTCAGGTTAATAAAACCACTATTGGAAACTGGTCTTATTGAATTGATGCAAATAAATGTATCTCCATGGTATATTAAGCATTGCCAAATTTTGGAGGAATTGTATAAGGAGAAAAATATGCTGACCTGCTTTAAGATCTTCTGATTTTCCTTGTCAGTCCTTGCTATGGATTCTTCAGAGTAATATAACTGTCTTCAAATGGCAAAAAGAAATTCGAAATGTGTCTATATTCAATTAGACAGTTACAGCTGTCCCTATAGTAGGGTTCCCCCTACTTGACTTGTCCTTAAAATTTCATATGGTCTCTGGGAGGGGTGACATGCCCCTCAGAACTGACTAAGGGAGCTTTATCCCTTCACAGGGTCTCACATGTCACAGGATCTGTAATTTCTATAACAGAGGGCTTGTACTCACTACTTCCCTCTGTTCCACACAGGCCTTCCCCAGTGTTCTAAAGTTGAGGTTTGTGCCACCCCTGACATGGACCTGGCCACACAGGCCCGCAAGACAGTATTCAGGCTGCCAGCTGTCTTTCAATAGAAACAAAACCCAGATGGGTATTTTCCTTGCCCATTTGGGCACCTGCCCTTTTGGCAACTGCATTCAAATCTGTAAGGTTAATGCAATATTATTAACACAGTGAAGTACAATATTGGCACTGTGGCCATCTTAGGTAGCCAAATCTTCTGCTACTCTATATGACACATTGCAGGGATATACAAATATCTTAGGGAGGTGACTAAAGCCTATTCTTGACCTTCCCACATAAATCAAAATTATCCTTGTTTATCTGGAGCTGTGTCCATGAAGACACAAGCATTATCTAAGTCTATTATACAGCTTTCTGTAGGCCACTGTCAGGGCTGTACATGGCGGCCATTTCTTCTTTCTAGCCACAAACAGAATCTGTCTAATTTCCTTAAAATGTATTCTGGCAGGGGAGAAAGTTGTTGTGATATACACAGGCAGCTTAACCCCTACATAACCGGGCGTGAACATCTGCCTAGAAAGCCGTAATTTATAAGTTTAACATGCGGCCTTAGGTCCTTCCAACCCAACGGGGTCTCTGCCATCCCTCAGTCAGACTCCCTCTCTCTTGGGGAATCTCAAAGTCCTGAAGACTTCCTAGTCCAGGGAGAGTGCCCTTCCTTTGCCCTTTGACTTTAAGCCGCCAGTCCAAAACAGCCAGAGTTGCAGTTAGAAACAGCTTTGCATATTGCAAAGCGCTTCTGTGGCAGTGGCTTGGGTATTAGGCCCCTTGTCTTCCTGCCAGCCCCCTTCATGGCAGAACAGCGACCAGGCCAATTCCCAAGGGAGTGAACTGGAAGGGGATCTCAGCCTCTCCTTTTCTAGCAACAACAGGCACTGAACCCTTTCCGTACATTTGCAAACAGGGAGCTTTCACTAGCTCTATGCTGCTTTCACAGATCCTGGGCTCGCTGCTCTATTCCTGGGGCTAGTAGCAGTCACTGGCCTCTGGTTTAACTGCTGCACTCAGCAAGCCAAAGGCCTGAGTCTTGTATTGCTTCCTGTAAAAGACTCATTACTCACTGGGTAGCAGTGCGGAAATTCTAGTGTCAGGTAAATGTCTGCTGTCCCCTGCTTTTCTCACTACTGTGGCTTCTTCCAGGGCCACTGCAGGCAACTCTGGCATCCAGCCTCCCCCACCCCCTTCTTTCACCTGGCACTTGGGGGCTGAGTTTGCCTAGCAACCAGTTTAAATCACCCTGGCGACTGCAGACTTCAGCTCCATTTCTCCTCTGCTTAGCTCCTGGGAGTTTAGTTTTTTAATGTATTAGAATTCTTTATTCCTAGAAACCTCAATCCTTTAATGATTATCAAAAGTGAGCAACTTTTTTAGACTAATATTTATGAATCTCATGTACATTGTATCAGTCTAATTTAGTACTGGAAGGGTTAAAAAGAATAAAATAGAAAGATTAATTATGCTTGCAGAAAACTTGTGACCTTGAATCTAGTGAAGTTCGGATAAGACACCTGGACCAGAACCCTATGTCAGCAGAGCGGTCTGTAGCCAATAAAAATCAACAAAAACCTATCTCTCCCTGCTTCATAATTAACTTCTGACACCCCCGCCCCTCCCCGCTTCTCCATTAACCATTTACTCTGTCCTGAAACAAGGCAAATGGTCTGAGATCCTGTATATATAGGCTTTTTACATTTAAGGATACTTTTTTCTTTCTGTAACCACAGTTTTTCCTACTAGATTTTTCCTCTTTACTCTTAGGTTGAGAACTGCTAGCAGGGTCGCCTAAGACCATAGGAAAACATAGGTATTTACATTACAGTTCATAACAGTAGCAAAATTACAGTTATGAAGTAGCAACAGAAATATTTTAATATATTTTATTGAGTTTTTACAGAGAAGAAGGGAAAGGGATAGAGAATTAAAAACATCAATGAGAGAGAAACTTTGATCAGCTGCCTCCTACACA
>PVJN01064840.1:0-10409 GCA_004026805.1 Lasiurus borealis | reverse complement strand
GTGGGAGAAAAATGGTCAGGTAGATCCTGCATATTTGTAAAGATCAGGCATCAGAGAGCCAGCAGATGCAAGGAAACCGAGAAGGGCAGGGAGGAAGGTCACCCAGGACCAGGAGACTCTGATTTTCCTGCTGATGCCTTTTAGGTCTTAGAAGGCTTATTCCCTTGAAAGCAGTCATCAAGAATGAGAACTGGAATGGTCCAGAATTGAGGAGGCAGATTATACGTATTCATGTATGGATAACGCATGTACACAAATCATAGGGGAGTAAAGACTTGGGGTGAAGCAGGATCTGGGAGCAGGGGATAATGGAGGGTAAAAGGGGAAACATCTGTAATACTCCCAACAGTAAAAACATTTTTTTAAAAGTAAAAGAAATAACAAAAATTTTAATTAGGAGAGGAAGATACAAACCTTTCCTTTGCAGCAGATGACATAATGTGTGTCTTCTATAGAAATTCAAAGGGCTGTCATAACCATGAGAATTAGAAAGCTCTTCCTAGTAATTTGCTGGATATAAAACTAATATATAAAGATAAGTTCCTAAGTTTCAATGACAACCAGTTAGGAATTATATACAAAACCATTTAAAACAAAAAATTAGAAAAGTTAAAGTATCTAGGAATAAATCTAACAAAAGATGTGTGAGACCTTCAGGGAAATCATCTAAAGCACTATTTAGCTCTTTTTCCTGGAGATTTCTGCTGTTCTTGTGTTTGTGACATGTTTCTTTGTCTCTGCATTTTGTCTTCTTCCATGTGTTAGTTTCTATGTATTAGGTAGAGCTGCTATGTCTCCAGGAATTGGTATAGTGGCCTTGTATAGTAGGGCCTGGTCACCTAAGCTGAGCACTGTAGGTGCAACCCTGTGTGGGCTGTGTTTACTGTCCTGGTGTAGCTGAGCCTTGCTTGTGGTTGGCATCACTGGGAGGGATTTACCCCTGGCCAATTGGCTGTGCAGACCAGCTACAACTCTAGTCGAAAGAACTCTGTGCAGCAGATGTTATTATGGAGCAGGGCTTGCATCAGTGGGGTTTTGCTCTCCAAATCTGCTCCTTGAATGTGTTGCTCGTGCATGTGGTAGGGTTATAATCTAGCATCGTTTGAAACTGACCACTGGGTGCACTGGCTTTGGGGCCACAGGGAGGTACAAAGTCAGCTACTGCCTGTGACCTTCCTGGACTCACTCTGCATGAGCTATAGAGTGATCTTCAGATGGCTGCTGCTTGTTTTGGGCTTGGAGGTGTCCAGGAGAGGCCAAGCTGTAAACCAAGGCAGGCTGCTGCTATTCCTGTGCCTGAGGCTTCTTACTGAAATATCTGGGCACACTGAAGTCAACTGCTGCTTATTTGAGAGATTTTAGAAAAGTTTGAAGCCTGAGCCATGAAAAGATCATTGCAAACAGCTTGGGTGGGGCTGCCAATTGGGTGAGGGTGGGGAATTACCAGGGGCAGATGAAAAGTGTAAGGCAGATTGATGGAAACTCAGATATGGCACCTGCCAGTTGGCCCTGTGGTGGTAGTGGAGATCCTTTCAAGCTGCTGCCCCTGTGCTGGGTCTCAGAGGGAGTGAATCCATGTAAGGCTGTGTGCTGGCTCTTTAAGAGAAACAATTGGGTCTCCAGCCTCTGTGTCATTCAGACACTATTCCTGCTGATTTTTATAGCCCAAAGTCATGGGGACTTCTCTTCCTGGCACTGTAACTCTGGGTCAAGGGCTGTTCAAGAAAGAGCATGGAAGGCCTCCTCAGCCAAGATATCTCTTCCAGTTAGAAAAACACCACACACAGGTGTCAGACCAGCCTGTTCCATGTGTGGCTTCTTTATTTCTCTAGTTGTAGAACCTCCATTCAGTCAGCTTTCAGGTGGTTCTGAATGATGGTTGTTCTGTATTTTAGTTGTAATTTTGATGTGGTTGTGGGAGGATGCAAGTCTCAAGTTTACCTATGCCACCATCTTGACTGGAAGTCCTGTCATTTCTTTTTCTTGTCTTTTTATTTTGGCCAGGACTTCTAGTGCAATGTCGACCAATTTTTTGGTACTGTTATTGGATTTTATTGTGAAAGTTATGTTAGTCTGAAAAATTATAAATTCTCTAAATAAGCTTCTATAAGAATCTCCTATAAAGGAGTTTGGGGACTAATTTATTTTTTATTATTTATTTTTATTTTTAGTATTTTTGAAAAAATACTGGATTACAAATTCAATTTCATTAACTGCTACTGATATATAAATGTTTGTTATTTCTTAAGTCAATTTAGCCAAATTTAGTTCATTATTTCTTAAATAAAATTTTAAGAAAAATTTCTATTAAAGTTTCAAATTTTGCTGTTGTAAATTTATTCATAGTATTTTATTATGATTGAAACTGTATAGTAATTTTAGTTAAATTCCTTTGTTTGGTTCCAGATATTACTTATTCTAAGTTTCTAAAATTTTAGTATTTTTAGAAGTTTATCTTTTACTATAGAACCAACTTTGATATGCTTAAAAAAGAATTAAAGTTTATTTTGTTATTTTTAAAATGTCTTATCATATGTTACATTTATAGTGTATAAATAAATCTACAAAAGTACCCCTATAATTTTCTTTATTGTAATTAATTACCATTGCCCCAAGCCACTCTTCAGAAAGTGATGTACTAATAGATTCATTTTTAATTTAAGGGTAGTTACTTTTCTTCCAATCTAGAGTGTTGAAAATTGTTAAATATTAGTGATCCCCTAATACTTCATCATATAAATTGGAATTATTATTAAAACCAAATTAAGATATTTTTACTCATATTTAATGAACAAAACCTCAGAGCCTTATAATTAAGATATTTTATTACTCTGTTTATATTAGTGACACAAATCACATCTGTCAAAATGTTTTCTATTTTCAGCAATAACAATTTCTATAGTATACATATAATTTTACTTTTCTTATTCAACTCGATTTCCATTGGTATATAACCAGAAACCTCTCTTTTTTTAGTGTTTTGTATTGATTTCAGAGAGGAAGGGAGAGGGAGAGAAAGATAGAAACATCAATAATGAGAGAAATCATTGATTAGCTGCCTTCTGCTCACCTCTCCCCCACCTACTGGGGATGGAGCCTGAAACCTGGGCATGTGCCCTGACAGGGAATCAAACCATGATCTTCTGGTTCATAGGTCAATGCTCAACCATTGAACCATGTCAGCTGGGCCAGAAATCTCTTCTATGTTCTAGGATAAAAGATTCACTTGAAAGCTAATGGGAAATGGAGTTTCATGAATAAATGAGCAATAATTCAGTAAGATAATGAATAAAAAACATTTAATGATTTTTACATTAGCATCGTTAGTTTATTAACAGTAAATCACTAATTCTCCAAGTGAAAGAAAATGTAAAAGTGAAGAAATTGTTGACACCTACCATCACTAAGCCATACTGTTGAAGATAAACATTTTAAAAAGCAGTAGAGTACTAACCTAAAAATCATGATGAAGACTTTTCCACCACTGCAAGAATGAAAAATTAAGATTAAATTTTATCCAAATTGCAAAAATATACTGTTTTTTTTAGAGACATATGTATATTGTGTACGGTCACATGTATTGGATATTTTCCCCTCTTCAAGTAAGGAAACAATCAAACACTTATATATCTGTGGCACTGACGACACAAAAATAATTAATATATGGTTCTTACCCTCAGCATGTCCATTCACAAATTTAAAAAAGAAAAACAACCAAAATATAGTATGACTGAAGGCCGGTGCACAAAATTCTTACACGTGTGTGTGTGTGTGTGTGTGTGTGTGTGTGTGTGTCTATGCCTCAGCCCAGCCTGCACCCTCTCCAATTTGGGATTCCTCTCACAATCTAGGACGGCTGGCTCCCAACTGCTCATTTGCCTGCCAGCCTGATCACCCCCTAACCATTTCCCTGCCGGCCTGATTGCCCCTAATTGTCTTCCCCTGCTGGCCTGGTTGCTCCTAACTGTCCTGCCTTTCAGGCCTTGTTGCCTCAAGCTGCCCTCCCCTGCTGGCCTGGTCACCCCTAAGTCTCTCCCTTGCCTGCCTGGTTGCTCCTAACTGCCCTCCCCTGTGGACTTTGTCCCTCCCAACTGCTCTCCCCTGCAGGCCTGGTCTCCCTTAACTGCCCCCCTCTGTAGGCCTGGTTGCACCCAATTGTCATCCCTTGCAGGGTCTGGTTCCCCCAACTGCCCTCCCCTACAGGCCTGGTTGCCCCTAACTGCCCTTCCCTAATGGCCTAGTCACCCCCAATTGCCATCCCCTGCAGGTCTGGTTCCCCCAACTACCCTCCCCTGCAGGCTGGGCACCCCTAACTGCCCTCCCCTACAAGCATGGTTGCCCCTAACTGCCCTCCCTTAATGGCCTGGTCATCCCCAATTTCTATCTCCTGCAAGCCTGGTTCCCCCCAATTGCCCTAACCTGCATGCCTGGGTGCCCCTCAACTGCCCTCCCCTTCTGGCCTGGTCATCCCTAACTGCCCTCCCTTGCAAACCTGGTCCTTCCCAAGTGCCCTTCCCTGCTGGCTTGATTTCCCACAAATGCCCTCCCCTGCTGGCCATCTTGTGTCCGCATGAAGGTGGCCATCTTGGACCACATGGGGGTGGCCATACTGTATTTTGGAGTGATGATCAATTTGCATATTACCTCTTTATAATATAGGACAAGTGCTACATAATACAGTGGTACCTCGAGATACGAGTTTAATTCGTTCCATAACCTTGAGGCATGGGAAATTATGAGACGCTCAAGTCGAGGTAAACTGGTGGGTCATGTGCAGCCAGCCGATCCGCACGATTACTCCTATCTGAAATGTTGCTCGTATTTCAAAGCAAAAATCGTTTGCTCGACAGCTCGTATCTCAAAAATCTCATATGTTAGGGCACTCATATCTCGAGGTACCACTGTATTGGTAATAGCCATGATCCAGTGGAGGGTCTGGGAGGAGAAGACTAAGATGAACCCAGGGTACAAGGTCAAATACTTCTCAAAAGCCTTTTCACTGTTTAGAATGTTTTGTTAATATTTTAGTGCATTATACAAGATTTGTATTTACTAATGTATTTATATACAATAATGAAGTAAAATACTAAAAAAAAAACCACACAACAGTATATCCTTTTAAATCTCTGTTAGGTGCATTTCAAGTAATAGTAACATCTGAAAGACTAATTACTGGTTAAATTCTCTACATGCATGAGATTTTATAAAATGGATGTGATGAGAGAGAGAACCAAGATGGATATTTGTCATCTCTCACAAACACATCAAAATTACAACTAAAATAGAGAACAATTATTATTCAGAACTGCCTGAAAGCTGGCTGAATGGAAGTCCTATAACTAGAGAAGTAAAGAGGAAATTACACTGAGACTAGTAGGAGGAACAGAGGCACAGAACAGGCTAGTCTGATACCCATGTGTGTCTTTTTTTAAATTTAAATTTAAAATTTTAAAACATATATGTCATTGGATTTTTTTTACAGAAAGGAAGGAAGAAGGATAGAGAGTTAGAAACATTAGTCAGTTGCCTCCTGAACACCTTCTACCGGGGATGTGCCCGCAACCAAGGTACATGTCCTTGACTGGAATTGAACCTGGGACCTTCCATCCGCAGGCCGACGCTCTATCCACTGAGCCAAACCATTTAGGGCAGTGTGTCTTTTTTTTAATCAGGAGGGAGATGGTCTCTGCAGAGGTGGCCTGTGATAAACAAGGGGTCCCAGCCCCACACCAGACCCCCAGTCCAGGTTCCCAGAACTGGGAAGAGAAGTCCCCATAACTACAAGCTGTAAAAACAATCAAGGACTGTGGCTGAGTGACATGGAGGCTGCTGGAGACTGATGAGTTCTTTTTAGAGGTTCCTGCTTCCTCTGAGCTACAGTGCCAGGGTGAGGCACTTGGGGACACAGACACATTTGAGGAGGAACTGGATTGTCTGGCATCGGGAGCAGGAACTCAGGGATGATTTTCTACCAGATGGAGGTTCTCATAGGGGTCATTGCTTTTGTGCTGGGACATCCAGGTCATATGGCTGACTGACAGCCATATATGAGTCTCCATCAGCCTGGCTCATACTATCCACTCTGCCCTGATTCCCTGTAACCCTGTATTATCCAATTTGCAGCCTCACCAACCTGTGCACAGTAGCTTTTCCACATGAAGGGCCTGTCCTTGCTCAAGTTTCAGACTTTGTTAAAATCTCTCAAACAAGCAGCATCTGGATCAGGGTGACCTAAATCTATCAATAAAAGCCCAAGATCCGGCACTAGCACCAGCCTGCATTGCATCAAAGCTAGACTTTGCCTGGGCATTTCCAAACTCAATACAAATAGGAGGAAGCTACAGATCTCCCTGTACCTCCTTCCAGGTACCCCAGTCTGTGGCTCAGTTTCCACCTTATTAGAGATCCAAAAGGCAGTACACTCAGTGGACAGTATCAGACTATACCAGATTACAACTCTACACATCCATAAGTGACACACTCAAGGGGCAGACTCAGTGAGTACCAAAGCCCCACTGAAACAAGTCCTGCTCCATAGGGGTATCTCCTGCACAGCAGCTCTGCCATTGTAAATGAAGCTGGTCTTCATAAACAATTGGCCTGGAGGTCAATTCCTCCCAGTGATGACAACAGCAATCAAGTCTCAACTACAACAAGACTGTGCTCACAGGTCACACTGGGGTGCACCTAGAGTGACCAACTCAGGTGACTGGGGAGGCTAAGCCACTGGCCATATAGGACACCTGCTATACAAACCCACTCTACCAACTCCAGGAAATATAGCAATTCTAACTAATATAAAGAACAAAGAGGGGAACAGCTGAAATGAAGAGACAAAGAAATGTCAAAAATTAAAGAAATGGAAAAGAGGAAACAACTGTATTCAAAATTCAAAACCATTGCTATAAGACTACTCAAGAATCTTCATGAGACCAGGGAGGAACTTAGTGAGACTTTCAAGGATCTTAGTGAGGCTACCAAACACATGGAAAAGGGCCATTTAGAAATTAAGCATATACTAACTGAAATAAAGCCTAATATACAGGGAATCAACAGTAGAGTAGAAGATTCCAAGAATAACATAAATGATTTGAATTTGAAGAAGCAAAAAATACCCAATCAAAAGAGCAAAAAGAAAAAAGAAATAAAAAATATGAAGATAGTGTAAGGAGCCTTTGGGACAACTTCAAGTATACCAATGTTTGCAATATGGGGGTGCCAGAAGAAGAGAGAGCAAGATATTGAAAACCTATTTGAAGAAATAATGACAAAAAACTACCTAGTGAAAGAAGTAGACTCACAAATTCAGGAAGCACAGAGAGTCCCAAACAAGAGGAACCCAAAGAGGACCACACCAAGATACATCATAATTAAAATGCCAAGGGCAAAAGTCAAGGAGAGAATCTTAAAAGCAGTAAGAGAAAAACAGTAGTTACCCACAAGGGAGTACCCATATTACTGTCACCTGATTTCTCAACAGAAATTATGCAGGGCAAAAGGGAGTGGCATCTAAGTGCCTACAACCAAGATTACCTTACCCAGCAAAGCTATCATTTAGACTTGAAGGTCAGAACTTCACAAACAAGAAAAAACCAAAGAAGTTCATCATCACCAAACAAGTATTACATGAAATGTTGAAAGGTATTCTTTAAGAAGAGGAAGAAAAAGAAAAAGAAAAAAAATATAAACAACAAAATGGTGCCAAATACATATTTATCAACAATTGAATCTAAAAATCAAAATAAATGAATAAGAAATCTTAATTTAACTAGTGAATAAAATAGAATCAGATTCCAATAATCATGGAAATGGACTAGACTAATGATTCTCAGAGGGAAGAGGGCTGGGGGCAGGAAGAGGTTAAACAAAGGTTTTATATTCATATGTGCATTTCCTAAGGACACAGGGTGTCTAACAGGGTGGTGAAGGCCTAGGACTAGGCAGAACCCGATGAAGGGGGGTGAGCAATGAAGGGGAGAAGAGGGGCATCTGTAATACTCTCGACAATAAAAATAAAATAAAATAAAGTAAATAAAATGGCTGTGATAAATACAGAAAATTAACTTTAAGCTTCAAATGTAGTGTACAAGTTAAGAAAATGAATACCAACTATGTATGGTGTGAGATGGATAACTAGATTGAGGTGATCACTTTCATAAGTTATGCAAATGTCTAATCACTGATTTGTACACCTGAAACTAATGTAATACTGTACATCAACTATAATTGAAAAAATTTAAAAATATTAAAAAAGTAAATGAACACCATTTGAAAGATAAGTATCATTCAAGGAAACTGTGTCAAAATTCTCTCTTATTGGCAAACTATGACCTTTTGTTAAATGCCCTTATTCAAAGTTTGGTTAAACTTTGCTGGTTACCCTATGCAGCTCTGTCTAGTAGTTACATTAGTGAAACTTCTGAGAATTACTTCACAGGAATACCTGTGTCCCTTTTATTAAATGTTCATCACAATGTGAACTAAACAGTTGCACCCATAGAATATGAGTCAAATTAGCTGATGTTTACTTTGAACACACTGACCTTTGGGAAATGAATTCCCTTTTCCTCTCTATACTTATACTGTCTGTGTTGCACCATTTTTCATAGCACACGATGGACTGCCAGTGAAGTGACACACATATAACTCAACATCATTTTGACCATTTAGGTCTGGGAGACCTATGCCTAATTCATGTCTCAGCTGTTTGTATATAACTGTTTTTAAATGGCACGTTTTGGTGATATCTTGACAAAATAAAAACTGAAGAACTTCACTTGTTTCTAAAGCCCATATGATAAACATTCATTACTCAAAGCTCTGCATCTTCTTAGGTCCACTAGAGCACAGACAACAAAGCAAGTGCATACTTTGCTGGCAGGACAGCCCCTAAGCCTCTTCCACTCTTGTACTTGACCGCACAGTAACCAGCATATAGGTCAAGAATCAGGTCCTGGCACTTATTGCTAAAGGGTTTCTTTAAAACACACACACACGCACACACACACACACACACACACACACACACACACCCCTTCCTTAAAAGGATGTGCCTAATAAAACCAAGAAGCTGTGCAGAGATCCTGTTGCTGATGAACCAGCCTGGGTTTTCTCTTTCTCCTTCTCCGCGGCCCTGTGTCCCCTAAGCCTCCAAGGTTTAAATAGTCTTTGGAGATCTCAGATCTGAAGTTATAGAGAAAGTCCTGCTCACCCACTTTCAAGGGAGACATTCATAGGAAAGCATCCTTCTCACCACCCTGAGCAGTCACCGGCTGACCCCTAGGAAATCCTCTCAGCTGAGAACTGGGCTCTGCAGGAACCTCCAACCTCAGTTACCCCAAAGGGACCTCAGAGAGTTCCGAACCTCGCTCTACAGCTCTGCTGCTCCCACAACTTCCCAAAGAGTCCTAGCAATATTCCCAGAGGCTGGTTTCCAGCGAGCTATGAGGGGTCCCGGATCCTGGATCCCGCCTGTGCTCCACACACTTACCCGCTGCGGTGGTCCGTGCTTCTCGAAACAGCGTTCCTGGACCAGAACGCCAGAACGTTTTCTGCCTGCTCACTGTGAATGCACGGTGTGCCCCGCACCAGGGCCCGGCCTCGCAGCCCCAGCGGCCATCCCCACGGCCCCCGACCACCACTCCCCGGCCACGGCAGCAGCAGCTCCGGCCCCGCCCCACGCCAGTCCACAAGCTTCCACCCCAGTTCACGCCCAGCGGCCCCAGAGAACCAAGGGCCCCAATGCAGGCAACACCCTGTGCCCACCGCTCCCTACCTCCTGCTCCTTTTTTACACACAACCCTCGCCCTGAATTTCACATGTTACCATCCAACCCACTCCCACCACACTACCCCACCAGCGTCCCTACCACCGCCTGCCTCTCCCTCCCCCTGCCTCATCCTCCAACATCAGTTCAGGACAGCTCCAGTCTCCTCCCTCCCCTACATTCTCATGAGGCGAGGCAGGGTGCTTCGGAGGCTGCTCCACCCTGACAGCGGCGGCGGGGGGCGGGGGAAGGAGGGGACGGTGGACCGTGAGGACTCCTGATCCTCGTGGATACTGTTCCCTACAGCGGAGAGGAGGCGTAAGGGCGCACACTAGAGTGCGCAGCAGAAGTGGGTCTGGCCGAGGGTGGCGGAGCGCTGGCGACACAGTCCGGAGACTTTAAAAAATGCAACCAGCTTGGCTCCCCTCAAGCACACTCACTGGAATCACAGGCAGAGAGGCCCTTGTGTGTTTAAGAACCTGTTCCGATGCAATGCGCTTGAAACCTGGCCATGCTGAGGGGACAGGCAGGTCCTCGCGGTCACTCATTCCCACTGGTCCTGGTGACCGTGCAGGAGCACAGCCTACCATGCTGCCTCAGGGTAGAGGTTTAACGTCTGTCTTCTTTCCTGCTCAGAGATGAC
>PVJN01064839.1:0-10411 GCA_004026805.1 Lasiurus borealis | reverse complement strand
ATAGCAGGAAGATTAAAGTTAGGTGGGGTAGATGGGAGATCAATCAAGGGACTTGTATGCATGCATATAAGCATAACCAATGAACACAGACACTGGGGGGGTTGGGGTATGCCTGGGAGGGAGGGGGGGCATGGGGAGACATGTATAAAAAATTAATAAAAAAAATGTAAAAAAAAAATATATATATATATATATATATATTTCCTGAATCTGCTATCTACACTAATAAAAGAGCAAGATGCAAATTGACCATACCTTCATGACACCCACCAGCCAATTAGGAGTGGGTATGCAACTTAACCCAACAAAGATGGAAGATTAATTTGCATATGAAGGTGCCTAGTGGCGGGGGGTGGGGGGTGGAGCGGGACACTTGCATCATCCCCAAGTGCTGACACAGGTGTTCAGCACTGCCCCAGCTGCTCTGGGCCTCTGGGCAGCATAGGAAGGTGGAAAGGAAGCTTTGAGGCCAGAGCAAAGGCAGTGCCAGCAGCCAGGGGGAGAAAGGCCCATGCTTGCATGAATCTTCATGCATTGGGCCTCTAGTTAATATATATCAACATATTAATGCTATTTTTAAGAAACAGTCACTTGGGAAATTAAGATAAAAATCCAAGTATCATACTATAGGTATTATCCCTGTAATTGAGTGAAAGATAAGAAAAGACATAAATAAAGCAAATACTTATAAATGTATACTAGTGCAAGAAAATAACTGATAAATTTGATTGAATGTCTTGCATTGTATTTATAAATGGATTTAGTACAACACAAATCGTCCATATAATTAAAAGACAACTTTTCTTCTAATTTTAAATCAGAAAGCATTATGCTGAGTTTATCTAAAAATTATTTTGAAGCATTAATTAGATTAAAAGGAAAGCTTATAATTGCCTAATATTGCCCTAGTAATTTATGTACAAGGACCTGTGAAATACTTACCAAGAGTCACACATGTAACCAGCATTGCAAGCAATTATGGATGATGTGACTGAAACCAGTATCATGTTATGTTAAATATTACTTGCTGTTAAAATAAATTCTTAGATCAAGGCTAAAAGGTCAGTTTTGCTGTGCAAAAACATTTCATTTATAAAATACTTTTCCCCATTGACCTTCCCTTGGCCTCCCCTACCCTCTGAAACATGCCCTCACCTTTTCCTGCACCCCCTAGGGCAGCAGGACTAAGACTGCTATCCTTAGAAAGTCTACTTAAATGGCTACTCTTCAGCTGGAGTCTGAAAACCTGAATCTGGGGAGGCTTCCCATTTTTCCCTAACTGAGAAGAGTGGCTCCCTGTGCCTAAACACTTTGTGCAACCAATGGAGTACATGCTGAACACCTGCTTTCTTTCTGGGAATCTAGAATTTTGGTACATGCTGTGGGAGCCCCTTTCCACGTCCTGCGTGGTTCAGGGTTCCTGGTTCAGGGTTTGGGTTCTGAAGGAGACCACATGCAAATGAAATGAGAGACTAGAAAACATTAATTTGGCGATATTTCGGGGCCAGGCGGGAGCCTTCCTCTAGTGCAGTGGTTCTCAACCTTCCTAATGCCGCGACCCTTTAAGACAGCTCCTCATTTGGTGGTGACCCCCAACCATAAAATTATTTCCGTTGCTACTTCATAACTGTAATTTTGCTACTGTTATGAGCTGTAATGTAAATATCTGATATGCAGGATGTATTTTCATTGTTACAAATTGAACATAATTAAAGCATAGTGATTAATCACAAAAAACAATATGTAATTATATATTGTGAAATATTTATTTCTAATTACAAATAAATGAAATTTTGTCTTCAATCATGGTGTAGCATGGGTAACAGTCTTAATATGATAACAATAAAGTACATTGCTACATTTTGCTACACCGAGGAGCGGACCGTTGGTTCCAAAGACCATGGGAAATATGTGTTTTTCAATGGTCTTAGGCGACCCCTGTGAAAGGGTTGTTCGACCCCCAAAGGAGTCTTGACCCACAGGTTGAGAACCGCTGCTCTAGTGGAAAGGACTACCACTTGCTCTGGCCTTTTTCTCCCTTTTATTAAGGCTTTGAGACACACCCCTAGTCTTTAGGCAGGAAATAACAAAAACAGAAATTAACATGAAACAAACAGGTAGAGGCTGCTTCAGCTAACAATGTTTTCAACTAAACAGTGAGTAATTAGCTCTGACCTTTCAGAGCAATTAAGGTTGACCAGCCTTCTGGTCTCCTGTTTACATCCATTTAGTGAGAACAATGTTTGATTTCCGACATATGCTAGGGGAAGATGCCTTATAAACCTCTCACTGAGTCTAACAAGACTGGTAGATGGCATATTTTCACATGAATTGTCAGACTATGACACTGGAATATCTAAGCTCATTTTTAGATTTCTCTCTCCCACCAGCTCTTTACATACAATCATCACCACAATCACAGGAGCTAGATCTCCCTACTGTCTCTGCATTATTTTGCTATTGTCAACTGCCCTAGTCAAACATGAGCTCTTAAAAAATGGCTCTCTTGGAGTGTGGGGGAATACCAATAGATATTATTGTTCCTTCTTAAATGAATAAAATTTGCTTAAGAAAAAGAAGTGAGAAAGACCTAGGCCTAGAAAACAACATTTCAAATGGAATAAATTTAGCTTCCTATCTCATTTGACCATGGAATCATAAAACTTTGCAATTAAACTGATGCTCATCCAAGGTCCAAAATATTCCTTTGTCTTCGAGGCCCTTTATGCAGTTTCCATCCACCTATTCTCTACTGGAGGAGTCAATAGAGACAATACAAGTTGCCATCTGGTTTTGCAAATAGCCATGCCTATTCACTTACTGATTCTCTAAGACTGCTCTGACACTGCAATGGCAGACTTGAGTAGATATGACAGAGCACATGGCCTAAAATCAGGCCCTTTTCAGAGAAAGGTTGGTGATTCCTGCTTCATACCACAATCAGAGGGGTCTTATCAAATCTAATCTTGTTCCTCTTCTCTTCAAAACTCCAATGAGTCCATGCAATAAATATTTGTGGCTTTCAACCTGAGTCTTTATTCTTGCTGAAGAACTACAACTCTATTTGGACATTCACTGTCCTGATACACAAAGAAACTGGTATCTTCTTTGTGTATCAGTTCCAAAAAGAAAAGTGATTATAATAAGCTCATCAGAATCACTAGTTTACCTGTAATTGGTTTAGGAATGAGCAGGTGATTAACCCAAGCCTATAAAAAGTTAGAGAAATCAACAGCAAGTTTCTCAGTTTCTTCCTATTTAAAAGAAAGACATAGGCCCAGCCAATGTGGTTCAGTAGATGGAGCCCATTGTTCCATGCACCAAGAGGTTGCTGGTGATATTCCAAGCCAGGTAGATGCCAGAGTGGCAGTTTTGATTCCCTTGGAGGGGGTGTGCAGGATGCAGCCCATAGATGTGATGGTTCTCTCTCATTGATGTTTCAAGCTCTCTCTCTCCCTTTTCCTTCCTATCCCTCTAAGGTTAATAAAAACATTTTTTTAATTAAAAAAAAAACATAGCTCAACATCACTAATATGGAAAATGCAAATGAAATGCATAAGAAAGTAACTCCTCACTCCTCTCAAAATGACTGTCATCAAAATATAAGTAAATAAGTGTTGGTGAGGATATGGAGAAAAGAGAAAGTCTGGTGCAATGTTCATGTGATTTTAAATTGGTACAGTCACTGTGGAAAGCAGTATGGACATTCCTTAAAAAATAAAAATAGAACTGTCATTCTACTTCTGGGTAGTTACCCAACAAAAACATGAAGATGAATTTACAAAGTTATTTGCACCCTTATGTTCACTACAGCATTATTTACAATAGCCAAGATAAGGAGGCAACATCGGTCTCCTTCCATAGATAAGTAAATAAAAAGATGTGGAATTTATAAACACACACTCACACTCATAATGCATATGTATAATGAAAGTCTACTCAAACATAAGAAACAATGAATTCTTTCCACTTATAGAAACATGCATGGTCCAGGAGGATCTTATGCTAAGTGAAATAAGACAAAGAAAGCAAATACTATTGGGTCTCACTTATAGGTGCAATTTAAAACAACAAAGAAACAGACCCCATGGCTACAGAGAACAAATTGATAGTTGCTAGAGCATAGTAAGCAGAGGTGATGGGAGAAATTAAAGAATATAAAGTGCAAAATTGCAGTTATAAATTACATAAACCAGAGGGATGTAGTGTACTGTGAAGCACATGAAATGTGCCAATATAATAACTTTGCTCAGTGATAGATGGTTTACAAGACATATCATTGTGAACAAATCATAAGAACATAAATGTCAAACCACTGTCGTTGTACACGGTAAAGTAATATAATGTGAGCCAACTCTACTTTAACAAAATGTTGTAAGAGAGCCAAAACCGGTTTGGCTCAGTGGATAGAACATTGATCTTCGGACTGAAAGGTCCCAGGTTCGATTCTGGTCAACGGCATGTACCTTGGTTGCTGGTGCATCCCCAATAGGAGCATGCAAGAGGCACTGATCGATCTCTCTCTCTCTCATCAATGTTTCTAACTCTCTGTCTCCCTTCCTCTCTGTAAAAAGTCAATAAAATATATATTTTTAAAAAATGTTGCAAGAGGAAAAAGAAATGTTTACGGAAAAGCAGTCCTTTTGGTCTTCTCATATGGACATGTGAGAATAGATGCTTTGGAGCCATAGCTAATTACTGACCAAGAAATCAGACATAAATGTTGACAACCTTACAGCTGAGAAAAGGACATTAAGTGGGATCCTGATGACATCACTGAGTCACCAAAATAATACTGGTTCCTATTATTTTGGCCTCTGTTAATTAGGCCACCTAATCCCTGAAGCTAAAAGCATTCTATCTGATAAGTTTCGCAAGGCCTGGAGAATAAGCTCTAGACCACTCTGTGGTAGTAAAAACTTTCATAAGCTGGCCTTAGCTAGGCACTCACCCCATTACCAACCATTCCCATAGCCATAGCACATATGTTGCACCACTGAAATTGTACTGCTATAATTCCCACAACCTGCTGTAATATGAATAGATATTCCTCCCCTTTTCCTGGAAAACTTATTTGTGGTCTGCATACTTATTTTAAAACCTATCCACACTTTTTGGAACTGTTTAAAAAATTGATTAAAGATGGGGAGACAGATAGAAATCATGGTTTGTAGTTCCCCTTATTTATGCATTCATTGGATCAATCTGCTATTTGACCAGGCATCAAATTCAAAACCTTGGCATATCAGGGACAATGCTTTAAGCAACTGAGAAACCAGGACAAAGCCTCACCCACATTTTAAAAACTGTAATTCTCATCATGGACTTAAAAGTGGCTGGCACATACTAAACATCAATAGAATGAATAAACAAAGATTATAAAATCCTAATGTGATCTGGTACCCAGTAAGCACTAACTAAAGTATAGCAAATCATGGAAATTAAAATGAACTTAACATGCTCTTAAAGGGCAATCACTGTTTTTAAAATGTTTCAATTCTGCAACATCAGAATAACACTTAGTACCTAAAAAACACCTGAAAGTTAAATGGCAGACCATTCAGCTGAAAAATGAATAACTGAATTTTGACATTTTCTTTTGAAAATTCTGTTTAGAAAAACAGAGAAATAAACAGTGACACTTCTCCCATATTATAAACACCATTAAGGTAAAAATGCTATTTCATCTTTGTATTTTCTATCATTGGCAAAACCAAACTACACAAGTCTTCTGTTAAAGGTCTACTAAGTCCAAGATGTCCTCAAACAGTTCAGATTGTACAATGAACTAGGTGCCACCTCTGGTATTTTTGTTATTGGGAAACATTTTTATATTTTTATTATAATTAGTTGAGTCCCAGAATGGGCTATTTGAATCTTTGGTATCATCATCATCTGATCAATAGCAACAGAGCATCTTGTTCTAAAGAAACTCCAGTTTCCTGATAATTATCAAATAAATGAAGTCATCTGAATAGACATTTCTCTTGCTGAACATCACCGTTTGTTTTAATTTCTGAGGAATGAAGCTGATAATAATGAGAACTTTTTGGTATAATGTAAAAAATACGCTATGCTTCTCAACAGGCATTGCCTTTCTGACTTCTATACAATGGTTAGGTAGCTTTTACAATCTCAATCTCATTGGGATTCTTGCAGACTGGCTAAGGGTTGTAGCTCTTATTGCTTACCATAGTTTTTAGTACCAGAGAAGTATTTTTGAGTTCCTAGTTTTAGTTACTTGTTTAGTGACACAAATTACTATGTAATAACAAGTATTCATTTAATAAATGTAATCAATTCACAGTTAAAACTAAAGACCCATTTTAGAACAAGTCCAATTTGTTATTATGAATATAAAGGAAACATATACCATCCTACCTCAACATCTTTTTCTTTTTAACATAAAGATATCATGAGGGATTTTAAGGGTCAGGACTAAATAAATAAACTTCTTTTCAAATGAGATTGCCCCAGATTTTTAAATTACCTACAATTAACTTTGTAAATCATACTGAATATTATTCTATTTAAAAAGAGAGTAAGAAAAACTATACATGCAGCTTCCACATTATTGGTATTTTTTCTCTGCTCTTTCATTATCAAAACTTTCTTACTCTTACTTCAGCTATGGTAGCAACAGCAAGAGGAATTCACTATTAGAAGTCTTACCAGGAGTGTGACTTTCAGATTTTTGGGGTCCTTTTTCAGAAGTTATTTTTTGATGGCTGTGTACAAAAAAACCTGTGATAAGTAATAATACTTTCTTAATGTTAACATAAATTTTTTTGAAATATAGTAAGTTATTAGAATATTTTAGATAATATCAGAACTAAAACTAAAATGTTAATTGTACCACACACTTTAAACTTGTAAGTTCTACAACTTTTTATGAAGCATGTAATTTTTAAAAAAATAAGATATAACAGCCCTAGATAGTTTGGCTCAATGGATAGAGCATGAGACTGCAGACTGAAGGGTCCCAGGTTTGATTCCAGTTAAGGGCACATGCCTGGGTTGTGGGCTCAATCTCCAGTAAGGGGCATGCAGGAGTCAGTCTATCAATGATTCTCTCTCATTGTTTATGTTTCTATCTTTATTCATCTCTGAAATCAATAAAAATATATTTAAAAAATAATCATAAGGTATCACAGTCTTGATATGATGGCCGTCGTTAGCTTGACATAATCACAAATGTCTTGAACTCATACATCCTAGTTCTATAACCAACGGCTTTTTGTTTTCAAACAAGTCACATTTCTTTTTGGCTCAGGTCCTCCTCTACAAAATAAGAATCTTACTACCTTAATTTAAATGAGATAATAGAGCAAAAATATATGCTCAGGAAACAGTAAAGCAAAGAAAAAATTGAATTATGAACTTCATTTGTTGAAACTATTTTTTGGTTCCTCCCAAAAAAAGCCCCAATGTGGGCTTTTCATAGTTTCTGACAATCAAATGTTGCAGTTTTCAGAAAGTGTTATAAATTTTGGTTATTACCTGTACTTATGTTGTAGTCTGTAATTCAGGGCATCTCAGCTATTATGTAACTGGCAACTAAATTTATGTACAAATAGATTGCCCCCATGAAGTCAAATAACACCATACTCCCTTCTTTATGCAGCAAATCATACAAACCACAGAAAACTAATAAAAGTCAGGACTGCCATGGCCTAGACTGATACTAGCCCTTTTCTACCTAATCAAACTGTGACCCAGCAGATCTTTATCTTAATTTTCCTGTTCATTCTTAAATGGTTTGGAAGGTAGAATCCTACTTGTCACACATGGAAACTGATGAGCCATGACTGGGGCTTTAGAAATTGTATGAACCAAAAACCTACTTTTGAATCAGAACTTGTTGTTGACTGGCTTCCATGTGAGACATAATTTAAAACACTTTGAAATCTGAGGTTAATTCAAGTCACTTGGGAAAGTTTGATTGTTATGGCAAAGAGATCACTTGAGGGACCAACTTTAATTGTGGAACCTCAGGCAAGTTGTGCCTACTACTCTGGGAAAGAGATATAGGACCTTCCACTATCTAAACAAAGATGCTTCACAGTATATAAAATAACTTTGGTGTACAGATCTGGTAAAAAGGAGAAAGGAACTTCTGATTTTACTTGTGTCATTATTTGAATCTCTTTGGCAGCTTAGTATTGTTGTAAGTAACACCTGCTAGCAGAAAAACAAAACAAAACAAAACAAAAAAACCAATGAAGCTCAAAGGATAACTCATTCCCAAAGATCTGGGCAAAGAAGTGAGCTCCACTTAAGCTTTCCAGTGTGTGAGGGAGGCTGGGCTAGGAGGCCCAGCTGCCAGAAGAGGGTGCTGGTAATTGGAATGGTGGCTAAGCATACAAAGCATATGTGTATAAACTAAAAAAAAGGTATGACCTTCAAGTCTAAGTGTGAGTCAACATGAAGACTCAGGACAATGGATCAGCCTGGGAACAAAGATCAATCATGACTATATGATGGGTTTTAAGAGCAACTCAACAGCAATAGAAGGAATGGAAACAACATAAAGTTAGAAGATCCTTTTTTACATCTCCATCTAACTTGTGAAAGATTGTCTTCCTGGACTTAGGGAATTATTTATGTTCCTAAAAAATTCAAAGGTGGTGGTGGGGGGAAATATAGGAGATAGCCCCCAGAAACTACAAAATTTTCTGCTACACTAAACTCTTCAATACCTCCAATAGGAGAATCCAAGATGGCGGCATAGGTAAACACCTACACAGCTGCCTCACACAACAATTTCAAAACTACAACTAAAAGACAGAACGGACATCATCCAGAACCACAGGAAAGCTGGCTGAGTGGAAATTCTACAACTAGAGGGAAAAAAGAGGGGCTCACAGAGACCCAGAGGAGCTGCAAAAAGCTGAGGTACAGAGATGCACGCGTGGAGAGAGCGGGTGCCAGAGTACCTGGCTGGCTTTCTCTGGCAGAAGGGAAATGGAGATTCTCAAAAGCATTGAACCCCTTATCCTAAGACACTAAACCCCAGATCCAGCCAAAACTATAAAGGGGGAGTATGGACTGTGAAAAGGGAGAAGTGCACAGAAATTTAGGGGAGTCACAAAAGATCAGAGGTCTGGTGGCACTCATGCCACTACGCAGAGGACAGAGTGCTGATTGTGCTTTCAAGAGTGGGCAGGAGACAGACCCTCCCAACTGCGTTACTTTTAACTCCACTAATTCCTGGTTTCGAGTGAAACCCTGGGGATCCAGACTCATATGGTCCTGGAGTGCAGGGGAGCCGGAAGGGCAGCGGTCTAGAGGCACTGTGCGTGCGCACAAGGACCACTCCAATGATTACCCAGTCACGTGAGACTCAGGGGCCTTGGAGGGCGGGGCCGACTGGAAGTCAAGGTGGTCCCTTAAGCCCTGAGACTCCACCCATCTCAAGCTCAACAGAGAGGCTTCTGCGGTTTTGCAAGTCTGCTATCATAAGGCTGAATCCAAAACAGAAGTTCTCCTGGCATAGTGAAAATGCCGAGACAAGGGAAGGGAAAACAAACAAAAGAAATGGAGGAAAACAAACGATTGGATATAGAATTCAAAACCACTCTTATAAGGTTTTTCAAGAATATCCTAGAAAAGTTGGATAAAGTTAGCATGAGCCAAGAGGAGATGAAAAAGGACCAACTAGAGATGCAAAAGAACCAAGTAGAAATGGAAAAGGACCAACTAGAAATTAAACATACACTGACTGAAATAAAAAATATTATACAGAGTCCTAACAGCAGACTAGAGGAAGGCAAGAATCAAGTCAAAAATTTGAAATATAAAGAAGCAGAAAACATTCAACTGGAAAAGCAAGAAGAAAAAAGAATCCAAAAATGTGAAGATAATGTAAGGAGTCTCTGGGACAGCTTCAAGTGTACCAAAATCAGAATTGTGGGGGTGCCAGAAGAAGAGAGAGAGCAAGTTACTGAAAACCTATTTAAAGAAATAATGACTAAAAACTTCCCACATCTGGTAAAAGAAATAGACTTACAAGTCCAGGAAGCACACAGAACCCCATATAAAAGGAATCCAAAGAGGACCACACCAAGACACATCATAATTAAAATACCAAGAGCAAAAGACAAAGAGAGAATATTAAAAGCAGCAAGAGAAAAACAGTTCCTTACCTACAAAGGAGCACCCATTCGACTGTCAGCTGATTTCTCAGCAGAAACGATGCAGGCCAGATGGGTTTGGCAAGAAATATTCAACGTGATGAATAGCAAGAACCTACAACCAAGAATAATCTATCCAGCAAAGCTATCATTCAGAATTGAAGGGCAGATAAAGAGCTTCACAGATAAGAAAAAGCTAAAGGAGTTCATCAACTCCAAACCAGTATTTTATGAAATGCTGAAAGGTACTCTTTTAGAAGAGGAAGAAGAAAAAGGTA
>PVJN01064838.1:0-10413 GCA_004026805.1 Lasiurus borealis | reverse complement strand
TTCGGGCCCGAGACGCTGGCCGACTCGGTGGCGCAGCTGCACGCCTGGCGCTACCACTGGCCGCGGGGGCTGCTGCCCTACGAGAGCGACCCGCGCTCGGCCGCCGCGCTGGCGCCCGGCGAGGGCGACTTCTACTACCACGCGGCGCTGTTCGGGGGCCGCGTGCCGGCGCTGCGGCGGCTGACGGCGCACTGCGCGCAAGGCCAGCGGCGGGACCGCGCGCGCGGCCTGGAGGCGCGCTGGCACGACGAGAGCCACCTCAACAAGTACTTCTGGCTGCACAAGCCCGCCAAGGTGCTGTCGCCCGAGTTCTGCTGGTGCCCGGACATCGGCCGGCGCGCCGAGATCCGCCGCCCGCGCCTGCTCTGGGCGCCCAAGGAGTACTCGCTGGTGCGCGCCTAGGAGCGGCGCCCGCCTCGCCCGCCCGCCCGCGCACCCCCGGGCCCCGGGAGGAGGCGCGGGGAGCGCAACAGCAACCAGAGACCCTCAAGCCGCCGTGGGGGTCCCTGCTGGAAGCAGCAAGGCGCCTTGGAGGACAGGGAGAGACGGGCTGGAAGCAGCCCCGCCGCCCCCGGCAGGTGCGCGGCCAGGAGGCGGGAGGCGCCCCGGCCTTGGAGAGGGCTGTGCGCTGGCCCCAGCCTAGGCGCAGACAGTGTTGCGGTGGGGCCTGCACATCTGGTTCTTCGGCAGAAGCCATCAGGACCCTGAAAAAAAATAATAAAATGACTTTCAGGACCTGGAAGTTACCCACCACATCTGGAGCGGAACAGCGAGGTCTCAGGTGGAGAGAGAGGGCAGGCCCGGGTTCCCTTTTATTGGGAGCGAGAGCGGGGTTCTGGGGCTTCCCGGACTCACCCTGTAGGTGGATTCAACATGAAAGAGCGGGGAGGTAAAGCTCTGGAAGAGAACAAACAAGTGGCCCAAGTGATTACTTACTGAAATCAACCAAGATCTCTAAGACACAGGAGCCTCCAGAGGGGGCGAAGGGGATGGTGTGTAGTCCTGTTCTTTCCTCTGGTGGCTGGCCCTGGCTTATTGGGGACAGCTGCTCTCTTGGACGTGCCTGCCTTGGCACACAGAGCTCCAATTGAGCACTTGCATTACAAAAAGGCAAAAAACAAAACAAAAAACAGCAACACCAACTCAGGAAGGGAGCTTCTCACTTGCAGGCCTCCTTTCCCTCACTTTATGCGGGGAACTCAGGCACAGAGACCTTTCACCTCTGACCTTACTGAATTTAGTCTGTGCCACCTGAAGAGATGTTTTAGCCTCCTGCCTCCGGTCAGTAATCCCCCCCCCCCTTTTTTTTTTATGAGGAGACTGGATACCAGTGGCATCGAGCTCCTTGACTTGGACCTTTCACCTCCCTGACCCTCAAGCATAGTTTGTGCATGTTTAAATAATATTGTTGTGAATGAAAAGGGGCTATGACATAACCTAACAAGCTCAGGGGGCCACATGCAGGCCTGAAAAGCTCAGCAGCCACCCAGGATGGTCTGATCCTACATTCCCAACGGGGCAGGCCAGAGTAGGAGTCACATCCCGGGACGACAGCACCCTTAGCGAAGGTCAGCCTGCATCTCAAGTGAGCCCTGTCCACAGTGCTTTCACACATAGGGTAACATGCCTTTGAACGGCAGAGTCATCGCTTTTCTAGGTCCCTTGAGGACACAACACAGGCACAAGGTCACCAGAACCCCTCACTGTTACCCTGTCTCCCCAATACCATCTCTGTGTGCGGTGTTAAGTACAGTTGTCCTGTACCGCCAATGTAAAACTATGTGTTTCTCCATTTTGCTTTTTATCCAGTCCTGGAGATTTGCCCGCTTTGCTTTCTCTCACCGCCCTAATCTATCACCAATGATTTTATGTATCCTCCTAACGTCTTTTTCTCCTTTAATTCTAAATGCATCCAAGGAACTGCAAAACTGCCTTTTTCCAGGACATTTTCTCCGTCTTTGAGGTTTTGTTTCCAGGCAAAATTTGGCTCAAACTCTCTTTAAAATTTTGTATAGGAATTTATTTCTTTTCTAATTTTTAAATTGTTATTATTATTTTTATTTCAGAGAGGAAGGGAGAGGAAAAGAGAGATGAAACATCAATGAGAATCATTGATCGGCTGCCACCTGCAGGCCCCACATTGGGGATCCAGCCTGCAACCTGGGCATGTGCCCTGATTGGGAATCGAACTGTGACCTCCTCGTTCATAGGATAATGCTCAACCACTGCCACAATGGCCGGGCAATTTATTTATTTACTTGTTTATTTATTTTTTAATCCTCAGTTGAGGATACTTTTCCATTGATTTTTAGAGTGGAAGGGATGGGAAGAGATCAAGAGAGAGAAACATTGATATGAGAGAGACACATTGACTGGTTGCCGCCCAAATGCACTGGGACAGGGAATCGAGCCTGCAATCGAGGTACATGCCCTTGACCGGAATCAAACCCGGGACCCTTCAGTCCATGGGCAGGTGCTCTATCCATTGAGCCAAATGGGCTAGGGCAACTCATTTTTTTTTTAATGTGTTTACTGGGATGGTTTTTAAGAAGCTTACTGATTTTTAGAGAGGAAGGAGAGAGAGAAAGAAACATTGATGCCACAACACTGATCAGCTGCTTGCCTCCTGCTCACCCTCTACCAGGGATGGAGCCTGCAACTCGGGCCTGTGCCCTGACCAGGAATCAAACCAGCAACATCCTAGTGCACAGCAACCTCCTGGGAGAACGCCCAATGAACTGAGCCACGCTGGCCAGGGCTCAGATAAACTCTTACCATGCTTTTCTGTATATTGGGAGTTCTCTTGTGGGCATCATAATACAATGAGTTATTCCGAAAGTCTCCGTGGCCTTTTTCCTGGAGCGCCAACATTTAACAGAAATGGCATTTCCTTGTTCTGGGCTCAGAGGAGGCTTGGTCACAGTGTCTGCAGAGATGTTTCCTCATCCCTGGCTGCCGTCCAGACTCTGCATCCTCAGCCGGGGAAGCACCGGCTCCGGAGAGGAGCATGAAGTCACAGGTCCTCCAGGAGGTGGGCCCAGAGCCACGGCAACAGGAAGCCCCGGGCTTTTGTCGGACAGTTGGGAACACCGAGGCCTTAGAGCAGCGGTTCTCAACCTTCCTAATGCCGCGACCCTTTAAGGCAGCTCCTCGTGTGGTGGGGACCCCCAACCATAAAATTATTTCCGTTGCTACTTCATAACTGTCATTTTGCTACTGTTATGAACTGTAATGTAAATATCTGATAGGCAGGATGTATTTTCATTGTTACAAATTGAAAATAATTAAAGCATAGGGATTAATCACAAAAACAATATGTAATTATATATTGTGAAATATTTATTTCTAATTACAAATAAATGAAATTTTTTGTCTTGAATCATGGTGTAGCATGGGTAACAGTCTTCATATAACAACAGTAAACTACATTGCTACACTTTGCTACACCGAGGAGCAGTGTGTTGGTTCCTAATACCATGGGAAATAGGTGTTTTCTGATGGTCTTAGGCGACCCCTGTGAAAGGGTCATTTAACCCCCAAAGGGGTCGCGACCCACAGGTTGAGAACCGCTGCCTTAGAGCGTGGGATTTCACTCCAGGCCTCCTGAATCCTTCAGGTGGTGTTCGCATAGACTTGCAGTTTTAACAGCCTCCACTGCTCCCAGGTAGGATAGCGATTCCAGCTAAAAGCCAGTCCTGATGGTGTGAATAGTCTAGTAATCTGTATAAGCAAGTTCCAGTCATTGACGATGTGGAATAAAAGATATCACCCCTCTCAAAAGCAGTTCACTCTTCCCTGGTGCCTCTTACCTAAAGCAGGTAAGCAAAATCCAGTAGGCCTTTTGACTACTGGATTAGAAATAAGAACAGGCCAGGTGTACTAGAGAACCAGTTAGACCAGTGGTCAGCAAACCGTGGCTCACGAGCCACATGCGACCGGCACTCCCACTTCTTCTAATGCCACTTCTTCAAAATAGACTCGCCCCAGCCGAAATCCGACTTTTGAGCATGGGCCACGAAGTGTTAGTCGCACTGTATGTGCATACCTGCATGTGGTATTTTGTGGAAGAGCCACACTCAAGGGGCCAAAGAGCTGCATGTGACTCTTGAGCCGAGGTTTGCTGACCACTGGTTAGACTATAATCTGGTATATCCCTTCCTCTGGCACCATTGAGCATTTCTTTAATTATTGTCAGCTGAATCCAGTGGCGTTGGTAACGCCACGTCCTGGAAATACACTTTGCCAAGAGGTAGGAGTGTTGTCAGCTTGACCCTCAGCCCAGGTGCCAGGGGATGGGTTTTGTTGTTTAAATCCAGCCAGGCACCAGGAATGAATACGACTTGGGCCCACCCAAGAATGTGCATCATCTCCTTTGTCTTGACCTTTAGTAAAACTTTCTGGGTTTTGCTGCATAAAATAAACATGCTGTATTGGCTCTGGGTCCCTGTCTCTCCATCAGAGCACAGCAGTCCCACCTGGCCCCAGCTTTTTCCTTCCATCTCTGTGTCTGTCTCTTTCATTTTCTTAATCCCCAGCTGCCCCTACTCAGGAACCGGACTGCTCTTTAGCCGTGCCCAAGGAAAAGAGAGAAATATTCACAACCAGGATCCCCATCTTACCCTAGACAAGTGGTTCTCAACCTTCCTAAGGCCACAACCCTTGCATACAGTTCCTCATGTGGTGGTGACCCCCAACCATGAAATTTTGCTACTGTTATGCATCGTGATGTAAATATCTGCATTTTCCGATGGTCTTAGGCGACCCAAAGGGGTCTCGACCCACAGGTTGAGAACCGCTGCCCTAGAACATTCACCAAGGGTCAATGACCCTGGGGCTCTAGAGACCTGAGCATGAGCAGGTAAGACCTGGATGGGAAGCAGGAGTTCATGCTCCGGTTCCTCACCTCTTCCTGGTCTCAGTTTTCTCAAGTGGGGGTGCCAGTCGCCCTCTGCAGGGGTTGTGAAACTCCAGAAAACACAACTTGCCATCTCCCTCTCCTCGCCTGCCCCTCCTCCAACAGGTTCATAGTGCAAATAACTCACCCAACAGTCATTTCCTCTTTAAAAGAGACAGTGGCACCCTCAAGGGTTTCTAGGTGGGGGGCTCGGCAGCCTCGTGCTGGGGGTGGAGCAGTGGTGTGCTGGGGAACCAGCTCTTGGAGAAAACGGACAGCCCAGTGTGCAGGGATTTGCACCGCCCAGGAGACCCCGCCATGGCTGATGTCCAAGCTCCCACTAAAGGCAGGGTGGAGAGGAGGTGTGTGCAGCCACTGCCGTGAGGCAGGACAGCAGGCCCCCGAATGATGCTTCGTGCAGCATCTCCTTGCCGCGTTGATGAGACACAGAAGGAACTTAACTCTGGCTGATATCAGTCTGTGGGAAATTGGTCTCAATAGACGTCCTTCCACTTCAAGTCCAAGAACCTGGCATGACATTACGGAAGGACCTAGCTGTACACACCACTGGCACCACTGGTCCCACTGGTCTAGGAATGAAGTCACTGAGGCAGGTGGCCAGCCCTGGCCAATGAGCTGCGGATGGGACGGGGCCATGTGACCAGATATGGCCAGGGCCTGCCCTTTCACCGCATAGCGGGCTGTGGGAGGTCAGTTTCAGGGGAAAAGATGAGTCCCGTGAGATTATTTAAAACACGCTTTGGCTACTGGTCCATTTCCCTTCTGATGATCACACAGGCCGGCTTCCTCCCGGGGAGGGGCTGCAGGTGCAGATTCGCCCTCTGCCGGGCGTAGAGCATGGGCTCTCGGCCAGAGCCCACCACGAATAGACATTCCGGTCATGTTTCTGGTTCAAGGACCACACCTCGCCCTGATCGGTTTGCTTAGTGGATAGAGCGTCAGCCTGCGGACTGAAAGGTCCCAGGTTCGATTCCAGTCAAGGGCATGTACCTTGGTTGTGGGCACATCATCAGTAGAGGGTGTGCACGAGGCAGCTGATCGATATTTCTCTCTCATCGATGTTTCTAACTCTCTATCCCTCTCCCTTCCTCTCTGTAAAAAATCAGTAAAATATATTAAAAAAAAAAAAAAAAAAAAAAAAAGGACCACACCTCACCCAGTCCAAACCAGGAAGAGCCGATCAGACTTTGGCTGGGACTTGTGGGAGAGGCAGAGGCTTGGCTGGTGGAGGCCTGAGGGCTGTGAGGCTGGAGTCCAAGGGTGAACCGACCGGGAACAAGGCCAATCGGAGACACTTCTTTGAGCCCTGAAGCTGCCCTGCCCCTGCCGTGTCCCTGTGTTACGGGAGCCAATAAATCCTCACTTGCGTTGGGCGTCCTGCACCCTGCAGCCATGTCTCCCGCTCACCAGGTCTCTGAAGGCTCAGAGGTGTGTGCTCCACGGTGACTCACGTCCAGGTCACTTCTGTCTCTCCCATCATGCCCAGCACAGGGCCTGCCTGATGAACTTGGGAGGGATTAATGCCTGCATTTCCCTCCTGGGCAATCCGCACACTGACCTCCATGGTCAGACTTATGGGAAGGGGACTTCTCTATCCCCTCAGTCACTGGAATAGCACCCACAAATCTGGCCACTCGTGATGGTCCCCCAGAGAGGGGTGGGGTCACCAGACACAGGTGCCTCTTGGGGAGAAGCTGCAGTGACCCTCATTGGTGGACTCCCTCATTGGTGGACTCTGTCCATCTGCAGAGGCTTTAGAATGAGACAGCCCTGGGTTGAATTCACATCCCTCTATGGCAGTAAGATCCTTGGCAAAACACCTCCCCTGGCTTGCTGCCCCCTTCAGAGGGGGTTGTGAGGTCATCAGCACCATTTCCCTCCCGGTCTGGGGGGGCGGGGAGGGGAGAGGAGCAGTGGAAAGGTGCCCCCCAGCCCCGCCCTCACACAGAGCACGCCACACACGGCCGCCACCCGGGTGCAGGCATGTTTATTCTTCACAACGGGGAAGTACAAAGAGCAGAGGGTTTAGAATTCCTGTGTGTCTTGCCCCCTTGAGTGTCTCCCCCACACACACTGGATTCGTTTCCCTCTCCACCCCTTTCCTTAAATGTCATGCCAACCGCTTCCTGAAGCCGCCTGCCCTCACCTCCCTGCCACCGAGATGCAGACGGAGAGGCCACAGACGGTTTTCTCTTTTTTAATAAGGTAACTAGTTCTAGATACGGTGGCCTGGAGGTCCCATAGAAAAAGCAGAGGGTGTTAACAGTATGTATAACAGCGTATTTACAGGGTAGTAACATGCGGACAAAAGCTACAATACTGAGTATCAGACGACGCAAGTCAAACAAAGGGGTGGAGGGGGGGGGGACGGGGCGGGATATTCTCTCTTTACCTCCCAAACGCCGAACCCTGCGGGAAAGAAGCCCCGGGAGACGTTAAACTGGTAAATCAATGGTGAGTTAAGGCTTAAAAAGTGTATAAAAATAACACAGTTAATATTCAAAATGGAACTCCAGATACAGAATATATAGATGAGTTTCTGTCTAGTTTTTTTTTCCCCCCCGGGGGATGGAGTGGGGCTTCTCCGGTCTCTATACATGGTTCCTATATACACACGGACACGCATGGCTTTCAGATCGGGGTGTGTCTGTGGGGGCTGAGGGCAGGGGCGGCTCCCGGGACCCTCCTCTCGGAGGATCCCTTCCCTAGCGAGGGGCTGAGGGTGTGGGCTGGGGATCCCCCCTCCGTGACAGGGAAGACAAGTGACCCCTCCCTGGGTATTGTCCCATCTGGAGGAAATGATGGAGGGGGTGCGAACCCCCAGACCCACTCCCTCTCCACCCCCCTGCCCACAGTCTGGGATGGTGGGAGAGGTAGCCAATAGGTTTCCTGGCCAGCACCGAGGTAGACGGGGGTGGTCTTAAGGGCATGGGGAGTCCAGGTCTTACCCAGCCCACCCCCCCCTCATTTCCAGGGGCCGGCGCCCCGCCCAGCCCAACACTGCGCCCACTGGTCCTTCGGGTCCCCCGGCCCTGCCCGTTTTGCCTCCTGAAGTCTGGGCACCTCTGGTAGCTGCCGCTTCCCTCGGGTCAGTGATGCTCAGGGTGCAGCTCGGGGTCCAAGCTGGGCACCCAGGGTGAGTGGCTCACGCCAGCTGCCTCCTGCCCCTCCCTCCAGCCCCCCTCCCCTTTGCAGTCCAGAAACCCAGGCCTGAGCCTGCCCTCGAGACCTAAGGCCATGGCAAGAGGAAGTCCCACGCTGCCCTCTGGTTCTCTGTGTCCATCTGTCCAACTCTTAATGTCTCGGTCTTAGCAGCACCAACTTCTTGGCCAATAAATATCTTTTTTTGTTATTTCCAAAACAAACTTAAAAAACAAAAAAAAACAAAAAACAGTGAAGCAAGTGAAGGGTGGAGGGGGGAAAGAAAACCCAACAGAGAGAGGTTCAAAGTGCTCTGAGATCGTCTTTGGATGCCACCAAACAGTCCAGTATCTTGCAGTTGGCCTGGCCACCCCCGGAGCTGGACCGGGCAGGGCTTCTGTGCCCAGGCTTTCTGGAAGGTCAGGAAGGTAACTGAGAGCTCGGCTGTTCCTGGAGGGCCCTGGAGGGGGTCGGGCCTGGTGCTGCCTGGGTCTGTGTCTGCCAGTGGGCAGGGCGGTGCCTGGGGTCGGCTCAGATGAGGGAAATTCGCACCGGGATGCCGGGGGACTCCGTCCTCTGGGGCGAGTGATGGCTCACCAGGTGCTCCACCACCGTGTGTTTGGACATGTGCTTCATCAGGTAGGTCTCCTGTGGGCAGGGACGAGATCAGAGCTTAAATTTTATGCCATAAAACCAACAGCTGGCAAGAGAGGCAGACGAGGCTGCAGTTCCCACAAGAGGCCACTGGGGGGCTCCTTGGCAATGGGCCAGCTAGTGAGCAGCCACAGCTCTGGGGAGCAGATCAGCATCCCACACAGGTTCTGGGGATGCTGCATCCACACAGGCCTGGGGGCTGGCTCACTGACCACAGTCTGACCCGCCTCGTGTTTGCTGAAAAGCTCGTCCCTCAGCTGTGCCCACCTGGCACTGCCTGGGGCCAGGCCAGCCGCCATTTACCCGGGAGCTGCAGCCAAGGATGCTGGCTGGTGCTCGCAGTGAAGGCCTGGGTTTCAACCTAGTTCGGACAAGTCACCTCCCCTCTCCAAGCCTCAGTTTCCTCCTCTGCAAGCAGGGATGGGGCAGGAACAATCTCAAAGGGCTGCGAAGGTGATTGGATAAAGCTCCTAGCATGCAGTAAGTGTTGAGGGAACCACTCCTTCCCTGGTCTTTGCATTTCACTCCAGGTGGTGGTGGGAGCCCCGGCCTCTGCACCCCCACCCTGGATCCTCCCTAGAGGAGAAGTGGGGCCTGATTTGATAGGTGAGTTTGGAAGTATACACTGGGCATGCTCAGCTCATTCTCTGAGTGCTCTGCTAAATCTGACTTGAGGCACCCAAAAATGGGTGGGCAAGGTCCCATCTGCAGGCCCACGGGCCCTCACACGAGGCTGCAGGGTGGCACCTGGTTCCTACCTGTGGCCTCATACCTCAATCTGCTCAGAATCCGGCAGAGGAAACCCTCAAATGCGGTGGCCACAGGCTGTCACACAGCATCAGAGGGGAGCAATCAGCAAAACGCAAACCAGGAAACGATTCTTCAATGAGTAAATGGCAAAGGGAAAAAAGGCAGGAGTCGGGGGAGCCAATAGATTAAAAGATATATTGACCCAGTGCAATGCAGAAATCTTATTTGGATACAGATTAATAAAACTCTCAGTAAATAAAATCCCATGATTCATGGGACAAACGGAAATGTGAATGCTTACTGGGTATTTGATAGGAAGGCCTTACAGGGAGTTATTTTATATTAAGAAGTATTGTAGACATGTTTAAAGAGTCCTTCTGTTTAGAGTCACTAAGTGAACCTTTAGCTGGAACAGGATTGGCTGAGGGTTCTGGGCTGATGGGAACGTGAGGATTCACTATTCTGCAATGTTTCTTTCATGTATTAAAGCCACTTAAAAATCAATCTACTAAGTTTTCTTGTTCAGTCAGGCCCAGTTCAGGGTGGGGCCTCCGGCCAGGTGAGAGCTGACCCCCTTCTTCCCCATCGAGTTCAGATCCCCTCTAAGATCCACAGCTGTGGACGCTGGTGGCACCTCCTCTAAGAGTGGGGATGTAGAGGAGGGACAAGAACTTGGGGCTGGGACTGACTGAAGGTCCGAGGACTGGGGCTCCTAGGTCTCTGGGGCTCCCCATATATATGCCCTTTAGGCCCAGGCCCTGCAGGTTCTGTCCTCCCAGTCTCTCCTCTGCCTTCTGTCTCCAGAGAAGGAAAACGCCAGGTATCCACTCAGCAAATTACAGCCCGCTGGCATCTGCCACATACTGCTGACCACCCTGCCTATAACCCTTGCTATAAATAAGGGATTCTTGGTTAAACTGAAGACTTCATTTGGAAACCAAAAATCTTAATAA
>PVJN01064837.1:0-10413 GCA_004026805.1 Lasiurus borealis | reverse complement strand
GGTCTGAGAGGTCAGGTCGATGCCCACCTGCAGCTGCTCTAGGGCCCGGGCCTCCTTGACAGCGGCGTTGTCTTCCCTGAGGTGTAGATGCGAAGCAGGCGGAAGTCCAAATCCCGCTCGGGCATGGAACGGGCGGTCAGCCTCAGCGTTGACCAGAAATGCGATCTCGTCCGGAAGGAGCTGGAAGACACGAAGGAGGAAATAAGGCACCTGCGGGCCAACGCCGAACGGGACCTGCAGCATCACGAGGTAACCCTTTCTTTCTGCAGACCCCCCCACCCCAACCTGGCTCCCTCCGTCCGTCTGTCTGTCCGTCCATCCATCCATCCGTCTGTCTTACAGGAAGTAACTGTGGGGTGTTCAAATGAGTGTTTGCACTTTGAAAGGAATACAAATAGATTGAGACAAATTGAGGCTCTACCTTTTTTTGTGTGTGTGTCTATTGATATGATGGATTAGGTTAATTTATTTTATTTTGTAAAAATGTTTTTACTGCCCGAACTGGTTTGGCTCAGTGGATAGAGCGTCGGACTGCAGGCTGAAGGGTCCCAGGTTCGATTCCGGTCAGGGGCATATGTACCTTGGTCACAGGCACATCCCCAGTCGGGGGGTGTGTGCAGGAGGCAGCCGATCGATGTTTCTCTCTCATCAGTGCTTCTAACTCTCCAGCCCTCTCCCTTCCTCTCTGTAAAAAATCAATAAAATGTATTCTTTTTTTTAAAATATATTTTATTGATTTTTTACAGAGAGGAAGGGAGAGGGATAGAGAGTTAGAAACATCGATAAGAGAGAAACGTCAATCAGCTGCCTCTTGCACATGTCCTACTGGGGATGTGCCTGCAACCAAGGTACATGCCCTTGACCTGAATCGAACCTGGGACCCTTCAGTCTGCAGGTCGACGCTCTATCCACTGAAGAACACCGGTCAAGGCTAAAATGTATTCTTTAAAAAATATTTTAGTATTGATTTTTTTTTTTTTTTTTTGAGAAGGAGGAAGGGAGAGGGATAGAGATAGAAACATCGGTGAGAGAGAAACGTTAATGTCGCTCGGCTGCCTCCTGCCCGCCCCTCACAGGGGATCGAGCCCCCAACCCAGGCACCAGCTGCCCTCGCAGCCCCGGCCTCATTAGGAGGGACATCCGGTCCAATTAGCATGTTACTCTCTCATTATATATTATATAATGTATATAATATGTATAATATATATTATATATTATATTATATCATATAAATGAGTGCTCTAATTTTGGTGGATAAATAATATTTCCATTATGAAAATACATATTTATAACAGCTCTGTTGTTGGCCGCCTCTTTCTGTTTCCTATTAACTTTTTCGAGGCGTGCTTTTGCACAATAACATTCATCACATCGGCATCGTCAGGGTATGATCCTGAGACTAAGAGGAAACACAGCCCACGGGGCACACAGAGGCCGGAGGCGGTGCGTTTCCTCGGAGGGATGCACCCCGGAGAACTTCTGGAACCTCTGTTCCCGCGGTTCTCAACCTTCCTAACGCCGCGGCCCTTTCATGCCGTCCCTCATGCGGTGGTGACCCCCACCCATAACATTATTTCCGTTGCTACTTCATAGCTGTCATTGTGCCATTGTTAATGAATCGTGATGGAAATATCTGTGTTTTCTGATGGTCTTAGGCGACCCCTGTCAAAGGGTCATTCGATCCCCCAAATGGGTCGCGACCCACAGGTTGAGAACCGCTGCTCTGTTCTCTCCCGCTGACCCCCGCAGGCGATCATTGAGGAAGCGGAAATCCGGATGGCTGAGGTGCAGAAGGCAATGCAAGAGTTTGAAAAGGACATTTTGAAAACCATCACCAAGAAGAAGGGGAGCATCCTGGCCACTCAGAAAGTGCTGAAGTACATTGAGGACGCGAACCGCCGGAGGGTGAGCTGGCGGGAGGGTGGCGCTTAGGCCGGGAGGAGAGAGTCGTGGACTGAGGACAGGAAAGGAGATCCGGGGGAGGCAGCCCCCCTGCATGGGGTCCCCCATCAGCCATGCCGCATGTGAGGGCTTTTTACAGACAGGAAGGGAGAGGGATAGAGAGCTAGAAACATCGAGGAGAGAGAAACATTGATCAGCTGCCTCCTGCACACCCCCCACTGGGGATGTGCCCGCAACCAGGATACATGCCCTTGACCAGAATCGAACCTGGGACCCTTCAGTCCGCAGGCCGACGCTCTATCCACTGAGCCAAACCGGTCAGGGCTTCCTCTGCTTCTTGGTGATGAAGGAAATGCTTACAGCAGCAGCAGCTTGCGTAGAAGTCAAAGGACCTTCGAATAAGTGACTGAGGGTGAGGGATCACGCGGTTGGGTGTGTAGCCTCAGACTCACCAACGTCTCACACCAACAGGGAAGAAGAAGGGAAGTGGGTCAGCATTTTCTTTTCTATTTCAGGATAACATGAAGGATAAGTTACGCTTGAAAAACGTTTCTCTCAAAGTCATGAGGAAAAAGATGCTGTTACAGCTGCGGCAGGTAGGTGGCTTCTCCTGTGGTTGTAAGGTACTGCGGTCGGTAGCAGCAGGTCCACCCGAAGATGCCCGTGTCCTCCTTCCCGGAGTCTGAATGCATCACCGCACACACGGCCCAACGATTTGGCTGATTCAAGACAAGGCTCCTGAGATGGAGAGATAATCTTGGATGGTCTGAGAAGGTTCAACGCAAGCACCAGCGTCCAGTGAGGAAGGGAGAAGATGTGATAAGAGAAGCAGAGGTCAGAGGGATGTGCATTTTGAAATATTTTTTTTTTGTATTGATTTCAGAGAGAGGAGAGGAGAGGGGGAGAGAGAGAGAAACATCAATGATGAATCATTGATTGGCTGCCTTCTGCACGCCCTGCACTGGGGATTGAGCCCACAACCCGGACATGTGCCCTGACCGAGAATTGAACTGGTGACTTTTTGGTGTATAGGTCACCGCTCAACCAGCCAAGTCAGCTGGGCTGATGTATTTAAAACAAGAAAAAGAAAGAGAGAGAGAGAGAAAGAGAGAGAGAGAGAGAGAGAGAGAGAGAGAGAGAGAGAGAGAGAAGGAGGGAGGGAAGGGAGGGAGGAAAAAAGGAGAGGAAGGAAGGAGAGGAAGGAAGGAAAAAATTACTGATTTTTAGAGAAAGGAAGGGAGAGAGAGGGGGGTATAGTCCATTTGTTGGCCCACTTATGTATGCATGCATTGGTTGATTAGTGTATGTGCCCTAACCGGGGATCAAACCCACAACAACCCTAGCACGGCAGGGCGATGCTCGAAGGCAGAGGACGGTGTTCTGAGCGAAGGCAGGCAGACAGGCGCCCCCAGAAACTGGCAACAGCGAGGGAGCCATCTCCCCAGGGGCCCCCAGAGGCAGGAGGCCTCGCCCACTCCTGGATTCCAGCCCAGAGAACTGTCTTGGCCCCCGGGCTCCGGAGCGGAGAGGTGGCGGCTGTGTGTGGTTGGCTGAGCCCCTGCGTGTGTGGTTATCGGTTACAGCAATGAAGGGAGCTCACACAGCGTCTGCGCAGGCAAATCTGGGGACAGCGTCGGCTTGGATCTAACAGGCCCTCTCCCCTCATATTGTTGATGCTTTGGGGGGATGTGGCCTGGCTGTCGTATTCCTCAGTGAGGCCTGGGGCAGCGGACCTAAAGGCAGTAAGGCGGACGCGCAGAGGGTCCCCGGGGTGTGCAGGAGGCAGCCAAGCGATGATTCTCTGTCATCATGGATGTTTCTATCGCTCTCTCTCTCCCTCTCCTTTCCTCCCTGAAATCAAGAAAAAAAATGGGGGCAGGATGTATAAAAACAACGGCAGGGCTGTGCATAAAAACAATGCACAGGGGCAGGATGTATAAAAACAATGCACAGGGGCACCGGCAGTGACCGCAGACCTCAGAGCGCCCCCTCTGCTGTCAGGCTGGGAGCGGTGGACTGGGGGGGCGGGTCACACAGGCCTTACCAGCTGTTGTGGGACCCCTCCAGAGGTGGTCCAGCATGAGAGGAGCGAGCCTGGGGCACAAATGCAGGATGGCCCGGACCTGGGGGGGCAGGGGCAGGGAGGGACCCCATCCACTGCGTGGCCCGGCTTTTCCAGGTTAAGAACCACTTTCAATGGCCTCCTTCCTACTCTTCCTGTCGAGCTGTTTGGACGCCCCCCCACCTCAACTCCCCGTGGGAAGCCTTGCCTGCCCCCACCTGCCCCGGGGGCCTCCACCTCCCCATCCCACCACCCAGCACCCATCTGTGAACCCTCACCCAGGACGGCTCCGTGAGACCAGGGAGGAGCCTGCACACTCACAGCTCCTTCCCCAGGGAGATCCGCACGCAGATCCGCAGGCGGTGTTTGTTGAGTGACTGAATGATGCCTGGCTTCCAGAATCTCCCCCGGGATCCCCCCGGGGGTGGGCTACCCACTCGGAAGCCGCTCCCTCACGTCATTCCCTCCCCTCCTCGGCCCTGCAGAAGGAAGAGGTGGGCGAGGCCCTGCATGACGTGGACTTCCAGCAGCTGAAGATAGAGAACGCGCAGTTCCTGGAGACGATCGAAGCCAGGAACCAGGAGCTGATCCGGCTGAAGCTGGCCTCCGGGACCACCCTGCAGGTCCTCAACTCCTACAAAGTAAGGTCCACCCCGAAGCCCGGGTCCCTGCCGCAGGGCGGCTCCCCGGGGAGGCGTGGCCTTCGGCCTCCCTCTGCTCCCCGACTTCTCCCGTGAAAGCCACGTTTCCTGCAGCACCCCAATGTTCTCACAGCCCTGCCCGTGCATTAGGACCACACGAGGAGCTTCTACTTAAAAAAAAATTTTTTTTTTTTATTGATTTGAGAGACAGGAAGGAAGAGGGAAAGAGGGATGGACATGATGAGAGAGAATCAGGGATCGGCTGCCTCCTGCACGCCCCACACTGGGGATTGAGCCCCCAACCTGGGCATGTGCCCTGACCGAGAACTGAACCATGACCTCCTAGTTCATAAGTCAATGCTCAACCACTGAGCCACACCAGCCAGGCACTTGTACTTTTTTTAAAAGATAGAAGAACACCCTAGTCTCACCCCGACCAATTGAATTAGGGGTGAGGGCCATGCATCTTTATTTTTTTTTAACTCTCCAGATGATTTTATGCACAGGGAGTTGTTTTGTTTTTGTGTGTGTGTTTTTTAATATATTTTATTGATTTTTTTTACAGAGAGGAAGGGAAAGGGATAGAGAGTTAGAAACATCTATGAGAGAGAGACATCGATCAACCGCCTCCTGCACACTCCCCACTGGGGATGTGCCCACAACCAGGATACATGCCCTTGACCAGAATTGAACCTGGGACCTTTCAGTCCACAGGCCGATGCTCTATCCACTGAGCCAAACTGGCCAAACCGGTTTCAGCCACAGGGAGTTTTGAGAGCTCACCACCTTTAGGGCCCTGTCTGTTGAGGCATATAAAAAGCATCCCCTGCTTAGAACCCTGCAAAGGAAAACCATCTTAGCTACAAATCAGAACACTACTAAATAGGTCTCACCCACACTGAACACTTTTGGGAGAAAGAGCCGCACTATTGATAACTAAGCAGGGCCACAGGCCTGAGCAGGGCCTGTCCCCAGCAGGCTGGGCTGGGGTCACCCCGTCAGCAGCCGGCCAACGCGGTGGTCAGCCAACCGTGTGCCCGTGGGCCCGGCCCGCTGGCTGGTGAGCCAGGAATGGTTTTTACGGCACATTGGCAATCTGTTCGGTGGAGAACACCGCCTCTGAAACCCAATGAAGCAACACCCGGTTCTCCCCCGGAAATTCCATTCTTCTCCTTCGTACACCTGTAGTCGGAACGATTGTACTTCATTCCGCCATTCGAAATCTGATCAATAAAACATTTGTGGAAATTGTTTTTTTTTTCCTCTTGTTCATATAAGTAACTGTATTAACAGCCTCAATTTTGCCTCTGGGCCTGCAAAACTTAAAATACTTCTTGTCTGACTGAGACCCACATAGCAGCTGTGGCTACAGCTACGGGTGTCGGTGGGTCACATAAGGACATCTTGTGGCCCACACAGTGTCACTTGAAAATGTGAATTGGGCCTGGCCAGTGTAGCTCAGTATGGTTGAGTGTCAACCTATGAACCAGGAGGTCACAGTTTGATTCTGATCAGGACACATGCCCAGGTTTCGGGCTCAGTCCCCAGTGCAGGGTGAGCAGGAGGCAGCCGATCAATGATACTTTCTCATCATTGATGTTTCTATCTCTCTCTCCCTTCCTCTCTGAAATCAATAAAAATATACACCGAGTGGCCAGATTACGATGATCTCTGAATGCGTAATAATCTGGCCACTCAGTGTCTATCCTATATAATAAAAGGCTAATATGCAAATTGCCCCCTCAACCAGGAGCTCGACCAGCAGGCAGACTTGCCAACCGCCCCATGTTCCCTCCCCCTGGCCAGGCTGGCCGGACCCCACACATGTACAAATTCATGCACCAGGCCCTAATAGATATAGATATAGATATAGATATAGATATAGATATAGATATAGATATACTGAGTGGCCAGATTATTATGCGCTCAGAGATCACATTAATCTGGCCACTCAGTGTATATATAAATATATTTTTTAATATATTTTATTGATTTTTCACAGAGAGGAAGGAAGTTAGAAACATCAATGAGAGAGATATCAATCAGCCGCCTCCTGCACGACCCTACTGGGGATGTGCCCGCAACCAAGGTACATGCCCTTGACCGGAATCGAACCTGGGACCTTTCAGTCTGCAGGCCGATGCTCTATCCACTGAGCCAAACCGGTTTTGGCAAGTGTATATTTTTAAAAAAGGGAATTGAAATGTGTTCAGACCAGGCTGATGCTCACCTGCGATTTTCCTTTCACGAATGGAAAACCAGAGGCCCGGAGAGGCAGAGCGATGGCAGGTTCAGACAGCAGGCGTGTGGCCGACTGGGCCTAGTGGCCCAGCGCCTGTCCCGCTGAGCACGCGTCTTCCCGGGCACGAGGTGTGCAGGCGGTGTGGGGCCGGCATTCTGGAACTCCATCACCCATGGCCGTGTCGTAACCCCCCAGCAGGCGGTCACCTGGGGCTTGTCGCGTCCATAGTTAGCTTAGCTGAGCCCTGCTCTTTGGAGCGCAGCCACCTCCGGGCTCCCAGGCCTCGCTGGCGGGGCGCCGGCCCGCTGGAGCTCACATCACGTCATCACGCCGGGCCTCGGCCTGATCCCGCCCACCCAGCTGCAGAGCACAGGGCCGGTGGGGTCTCGTGGGGAAAGCCCGGGCTCTGGCTGGGGTGGAACGTCAGGTTTATAAGATGAACCTGGCCGCTGGCAGGCCAGCTCTTGGGGGGGCATGTCTACACACACAGTGCGGGTGGTCTGCGTCTCAGAACCCGGGCAGCAGGGACACGGGCTGTGGTGGCCACAACAGGAGCCGTTTCAGTCCGAACCCCAGGGGCCACCGCGCTGGTGACGGGTAATAGTCAGCAGAGGACAGAGCCGCTCCCAGGAGTCCTGCAGGGGGCACAGCGAGGGGCACAGACTCCTGCACGCCCCCCACTGAGGATCGAGTTCACAACCTGGACCTGTGCCCTGACCTGGAATCAAACCGTGGTTCGGTTGATTCCTGGTTCATAGGTCGACGCTCAACCACTGAGCCACACCTGGCCAGGCATAGTAGATATTAACTGGGTTTTAGGAATTAAAGTTATTGGAGTAGCCGAAACGGGTTTGGCTCAGACTGAAGGGTCCCAGTTTCGATTCCGGTCAAGGGCATGTTACCTTGGTTGCGGGCACATCCCAGTAGGGGGCGTGCAAGAGGCAGCTGAGTCTCTCTCTCATCGATGTTTGTAGCTCTCTATCCCTCTCCCTTCCTCTCTGTAAAAAAAAAAAAAGTTATTGGAGTAACATTGGTTAATAGCATTGTATCAATTTCAGATTGCGTTCTAATTCAACATCTGTGCACTCTGTTGCTTCCTTTCGTTACCATACACTTGACCCTCTTCACCCTCCTAGCTCACTCTTCACCGACTGTCAGCTGGTGGTGCCTGTGGTAGAGAGAACTCCAGGGTGTTCCCTAAGACCCCCTCCCCCTGGTACATCCACCTGCCCAATGCCCGGGACTGAGGACAGCATGGCTCTGTTAACAGGGGCTGTTCTGCCCTGTCATTAGAGGACTAGTGACCCGGTGCACGGATTCATGCACAGTGAAAGGAAATTAATTAGAAGATGGCTGGCGGGGCAGGACTGGGCTAGATGGGCCCGACACACCCTGGAGCCAACCTCCCTCGGTCCCTCCCCAGCCTGCCGCACTCAGGGTGGCACTGTGGCTCGAAGGGCATCCACAGAGTGAGCAGGGGAGTCTCTCCAGCAGGTGGGGTCCCTCTGCCTGGACTGCAGAGATCGGGCTGAAACCAGCTCTACGACATCCCTCTGCAAAGTTGCTAAATTGTACAGGGTGTGGAATGCAAACACTAGTGGCAGGAAACCAGACCAGCGGTTCTCAACGTGTGGGTCGAGACCCCTTTGGGGGTCAAATGACCCTTTCACGGGGGTGGCCTAAGACCATCGGAAAATGCAGATATTGACATCACGATGCATCACAGTAGCAAAATTTCATGGTTGGGGGTCACCACCCCATGAGGAGCTGTATGCAAGGGCCACGGCCTTAGGAAGGTTGAGAACCACTGAACCAGACAGTGCCCCAGCAACAACATAAGACCCCATAAGGTGGGGGTGTTACAGCCAAAAGTGGAATCTCGAGGCCACGCAAGGAATCGGGCTCCCTCCTCTCCGGTTTGGGTGCCTCACCCAAGAACCTCCACTGCCAAGTCACTGCAGCTTGGCAGCTCCTGCGTTGGGCACCTGCCCCTTGGTGGTCAGTGCCAGTCCTAGCGACCGGCCAGACAGGCGGAGGGACACTCAGTAAAGTGGTGGGGTGGGAGTCGGGCCTCAGCATCTAGCCCCCGGCAGGTGAGGATCAGACGCCCAGGGCGCCCTCCTCCCCGCCACCTAGACACCAGGATGCAGAAACCAGGCTCACGTGGCCCTGCTCCCCTCCTGCCTCCCAAAGAGCCGTCCGCCCGTCCTCAGTGCAGCCCCCGGGGCCAGCGCTGCTCAAGGCGGCCGCGCTGCTGTCTTTCAGACCAGGCTGCAGCGAGCGATAGAAATGTCCGTCAACCTGGAGAAGGAGATCCTGCTGCGACATGAGCTGCTGGAAAAAATCGAACGAGAAGCCCTGCAGGTGGAGGAGGTAAGAGGGGGTTAAACCCGCCATTTCTGGAGGTTGCCAGGGCTGGAGGCATTGTCCGCCAGGATCCACACCACCCCGATTTCTTATTTTTAATCCTCTCCGGAGGATATATGTATATATTTTAATATATTTATTGATTTCAGAGAGGAATGGAGGAGAGAAAGATAGAAACATCAATGATGAGAGAGAATCATGGATTAGCTGCCTCCTGCATGCCCCACACTGAGGATCGAGCCCGCAACCCCGGGCATGTGCCCTTGGCCAAATCGAACCTGGGACCCTTCAGTCCGCAGGTCAACGCTCTATCCACTGAGCCAAACCAGCTAGGGCAGTGGTTCTCAACCTTTCTAATGCCGCGACCTTTTAATACAGCTCCTCATGTGGTGGTGACCCCCAACCATAAAATTATTTTCGTTGCTACTTCATAACTGTAATTTTGCAACTGTTATGAATGGTATCTGTGTTTTCCAATGGTCTTAGGCGACCCCTGTGAAAGTGTTGTTTGACCCCCAAATGGTTTGCGACCCGCAGGTTGAGAACCGCTGAGCTAGGGGGATGTTTCTTTCTCTTAATGAAGGAAGGAAGAAGTGAGGGCGGGAGGGAGGGAGGAAAGGGAGACTTTTAAGCTATACTTGGTGTTTCTGAACGGAATGAAAACATCATAATCTATAAAAAAGGAGATTTTTGTGATCCCCCCACCCACTCCTCTGAAAATGTAAGCACTGTTTTCAGCCCTAGTCTATTTGGCTCAGTGGATAGAGCATCGGCCTGCGAGCTCAATCCCCAGTAGGGGGTGTGCAGGAAACAAGCAAGATCAATGATTCCCTCTCATCATTGATGTTTTTAACCTTCTCCCTCTCCCTTCCTCTCTGAAATCAACAAAAATAAAACAAACAAACACTGTTTTCAGAACTCCACTGAAACCGGGGGGAGATGGGAGGGCCCACAGGTCCCGTGGGCCAGAGGCAGCAGGGGTCCCGGCGACCTGGTCCTTCCCCCCCCCAGGACCGGGCCAAAGCCGAGTCTGTGAACAAGCAGCTGCGGAAGCAGATGGCCGAGTTCCGCGCGCCGCCCGTGATGGTGTACGTCAAGGAGAAGATCTTCAACGGGGAGCTGGAGAAGACCATCCGCATCTGGGAGAGGAAGGTGGAGATCGCCCAGGTAGGCGCCCCCCACCCCCCACCCCCCTGAGC
>PVJN01064836.1:0-10415 GCA_004026805.1 Lasiurus borealis | reverse complement strand
GGCTCAGTGCTTTTGGTAAATGTTTTACAAGACACTAAACAGACTGTGTCCCACCCTCAGAGCAAACACCGCAGAGAGGACACAATATAATGGTCGCAGAGACAGCCTGTGAGGTACAATAATGCAAATGAACGGGCGGGCTCTATTAACCAGGGGGAAGTGGGGGGTGGGGATCCCAAACTTTCAAGGGGTGGGTGGGGGGGTTAAGCAGGCAGGAAGGCGTGAAGGAGTAAACCCTGACACTGGAAGTGTTAAGAGTGGTGTGTGTGTGTATGCGTTGTGTGTGGGTTTTTTTTTTTTATTTCTTCTTAAAGCGGCCTTAGATAAGCTCATTGTTCTAATCCCCAGCAAGTCTCAGCTTGCTAAAACTAAAAAAGTGTCAAAGGCAAAAAGTTGGTACGTAAAGGGTACAGTTCACCGGTGAGTCGGTAGACACGGCGGTAACGACACATGTTCCTGCTTATGGGCGCCACCGCAATGCACACACGCTTTCCCGTGAACCATCTTCCACCGTAAGCAGAAGGTACCCCCTTTTTCCATATCCCTCAAGTAAATTCACGGTTAAAAACCAAGTCTGCTCCAAACCAGAAGTTTTGCATTCCATTCAAGTTAACAATTACAGCGGGAGGATAACAGAAACTTGCTGGCTCCGAATTATTAGCAGACCCCGGGTGTCAGGTGCCTCTCGGTACCACCGGGGTTAACCAATAAACAGGGCGTCCAGGGATCCCCCGCCTGGCTTTACAGAGACTCCTCCGATCGCTGGAGTCCGAAGCTCCTGTGGGCAGCACACACCTACCCATGTGAGAGGAGGACAGTCTTGAGAAAAGACACAAGTGGTGTTACTTAGCAACCGCCAAACCTACTCACAGAAAGGAGACCCAGGGCATCTAGAGAGGGAAGAACTGACTTTGCTTCCAGAACCGCACACACAAGGCCAGGTTAGGCAGGTAAGAAAGCCCGTGCCCTTGTCCTCACCCCCTCCCAGGGAAAATATTCCGAAGGACACACAGCCATGCCAATCCGAGAGCCGGGAAAATGGCACCGAGCAGCTCTTGACATTTCCAAAACATCGTAAGAGCAGTTGCAATTTTTTTTTTTGTCGTCCCCCCTACCTTCAGTACACGGGTCCCTCTGGTTTCTGTTTCCTCATACACAGGTGCCTCAGGTTAGTGCAGTGACTCAGGGCAATTGACTTCCCTCCTCTGTCCTGGGTGGGATCCTAGATGACCAGCTATCTGCCTCCCAGGGCGTGGTGAGGGGCCTCCCTGGCCTCGGGCCCAGGCTGCCATCTCTTTTACTTTCACATTTTTTACTCCCGCCTCCTAGCCTGCCTGCGAGTCTCATCCCGGCCTCTCCTTCCCTTCTCCTTTTTTTTGTTCCTTTTCTTTTTCTCCTTCTTCTCCCCTCCCCCTTCCTTCTTGGCCTTGCTTCCCTGAGAGAATTCTCATCCTCCCCTTTCTCTGATTATTTGAATGCAGAGGATCCAACCACTTGGTGAGGGTGAGGGCGGCAAGACGGACGTTCTTATCATACAGATTCCACCAAAAAGTGAGACCGGAGACCCAGAACGATCCCACAGCTGGCTAAGGTCACGGGGACATGCTGGTGGGCTGGGCCTGGAGCTCAGCTTTGCTGACCGGCCGGGACTGCGCTGCTGCCGCTCAAGCCTGATGACCCCACTCCCTGCCCTCAAATGCACCTCTTTAAGTCCCCACGCTGAGGAGTCCGTTCTCCCTGCCAGCTGTGGTGCATTTTCCTCTCCGGTGGCTCTTCTTATCTCCTTCCTTCTTCCCCCTGGGCTGGGCTGCCTCTGATCCTATTTTTAGAGTCCATCTCACCTGACCCCAATCACCCACCTTCTGGTTCCTGCTGTCCCAGGGTGCCCCTGGGCAAACCCAACAGGAGCACATCTCCCCCGGGACATGCCTGCAGGACTGGGGATAATGACCACTTCCTAGGAGCGTTTCCTCGTCAGTGGCTCTCTGGGGGTCACGTACTTGTGTGTACGTCCATTGCTGTCTAGGCCACCAGAGCATCCACCTCTGCACCCCTGGCACGGAGTCACTGTCAAGTAACATATTTGGATTTCGGTAAAGAAAAATGTGAAGACGTAGTATAATCTAAAGCGGTGCCTCAGTGGGTTGCACTCCGGGTACAAGTGGGAGCCTGAGAATTCACGGTGGCTTTGTCTTTATTTATTTTTTTTTTAATTCAAAGGAAGATGATAAAAGTGGGTTATAAAGACAAGAGAGCAAAAAAGCTAACTATCACCTCTCACCACGAAATCAACAGCCACCTGCGCCTTTTCGGCCGCTCTGCGCTCAGAACCTGTTCGGCCCCGTTCAACCACTCTTCCCCCGCCTTTTCTTCTTATCCCAAAGACAATCTGTCCTGTGCACTTTGAAATCCATGAACAAACCTATTCATAGGCAGTATGGATTCCCCCACTTCGCTTCAGGGAAGCCTTTATGTTCATTTCCCCCCCTCCCCCTCTGTGGCCATAATATTGAAGCTTGACTTTAAACTCTGTAGGTGGTGTTAAAATTCCTTATGTTACATACAGCACTTGGTGTGCTATTATATTCAGAAATGAGATCTCATGCTGCTCCGAGACGAAATTCTGTGGCCCTGAGGAAGAACTGTGACTTCTGACAACATGGATGTTTTATAACAGCATTTTCCTACTTCGGTCAGGCAAATCTAAGTGAGGTTTTGCTCCATTGTGTTGGGCATGCCAGCATGCAGGTATTCCCTGGGACTTCGAGCTGCGGTGGTCTGACAGGGCAGAATGACCAGCCTCTGGGCCTGCCCCTGTAGCTCCCTGGGCCTCGTCCAGGGTCTCTGTCAGTTCTAGAGGCCTACTTCCAGCCTGGATATCCTTGAGTCTAGCATCCATTTGGTCTGCAGGATGGTCCTGGACTTTGAAAGGGATTTTGATCTCCCTTGGATACTAGGAGATAGGAGAGGAGGAAGCAGCAGGAAGGTGAGAACCTGCTGATGGCCTTGGCACTCTGTGACTCACTGGATCCCCTTTTGTTCTTCAGAGCCTCAGAACGAGGCCCCCCAACACTGCTCATCACCCACGCCAGCTTAAACTCATACCCTACGCAGAATCCCAAAAGCTCTTGCTGTTTTACCAAAGGAACAATCCATTGACATGGTTTCAGATTCTGCAGTGCAACTACCCTTTCTGAGATTCTTTTCTAGAGTTTGGGTTCAGAATCAAAGAAGAATGTTCACAATGATCTGAAAAGGCTACTAAAGTCCTCCCCCTTTTCCAACTGTTTATCTTTGTGAAGCTACGTTTTCTTTATATATATATTGATGAAAATAACATTTCTCAACAGATTCAAGACAAAGCACATATAAGAATACAGCTGACTTCTATCCAGCCAGTCATTAAAGAGATTTAGGGAGGGAAGAAGATCTGCAAACACATAAATGATGCACTCCTCTCACCATCCGCTTTGTTTGGAAATATACTGTTTTTCATAAAAATGTTATTTATGTCAATGGGAGATTTTACTATTGTTATTTTTGAAGGACTTAATAAATACTTTTAATTCTTTAAGTTTGAACTTCTAGTGTGACAAGTAGCAACAGATACTGCACACATCAATAAGAGCAATTTCTAAGAATGTAAAGATAGGGTTGCTAAATTTAGCAGTGAAAAATGCAGGGCATCCAGTTAAATTTGGGTTCCGGATAGACAACAAATGATATCTGGTATAAATATCGATGCAATATTTGGGACAAACTGATACTTTAAAAAAAATTATTGCTTATCTGAAGTTTAGATTAATTGAGTGGCCTTTATTTTATTTGCCTGATAAGATATGCTGAGCCCCAAACATTTAAGAAACAATGCACTAGCCCAGTGGTCAGCAAACTGCAGCTCGAGAGCCACATGTGGCTCTTTGGCCCTTTCAGTGTGGCTCTTCCACAAAATACCACGACCTGGGCAGGTCTATTTTGAAGAAGTGGTATTAGAAGAAGTTTAAGTTTAAAAAATTTGGCTCTCAAAAGAAATTTCAATTGTTGTACTGTTGATTTTTGGTTCTGTTGACTAATGAGTTTGCTGACCACTGCACTAACCCATGTCCCTCACATTTGTGCTGAAGCATTCTTTACAATATTTACTAAGCATCTGCTGTGTACCCGGCCCAGTGCTAAATCCCTGACATTTATGACCTCTTCCATCATCTCCAAACCCTAGGTGGCAAGCACTACTTAATCCCTATTTTATAAATGAGAAGACAGAAACCCAAATAACTCAAGGGAAGCTAATAAGGGAAGACTGGAACCCACCTGCTCAGACACCAACATCTTAGTTTGCAACTATAAGGCTTACACTGAAATCTGAATAATGGAGATACCCAAAGATGATGGATTTTTTTCTGTGTATTTGCATCTCAAATTTTAGTAAATCAATTTCTATCACCTTCTCTCTCCCCCTCTCTTTGTCTAACAGCTCTGTGTTCTGCTACCAGAACAATGGTGAAAACCAAGGCTGTAAGTCCAATGTAAAGGAATTCTACCCAGAACTGGCCATCAGCATTGTTACTCGGTGCCGACTTTCCCCTCGATGTTTCTCTGGGCTCAGAATTCTAGAATGGAGCAATGGTGCACGGGCTCTGCTCATTATTATTGATTGAAGCCACAGTTAGCTTGGTGCTGAGCTAGACTATCCTTGAGAATAAGCTGAGAATTTCCCCAAAAGCATCTGTACCAATGAAGCAAATGCATAAACTGCTGTTAAGTGAGCCAAAGCCCTGTCTTTTGTATGATCATGACCCTGGCACTGGATATATTTAACAAGCTCAGGTTCGACAGTAAGCACACCAGGGAAAGTAAATTTAAATATATATGTATGTATGTATGTATCTATCTATCTATATCTATATCTATCTATCTATCTATCTATCTATCTATCTATATATATATATTATCTATCTATCTATCTATCTATCTATCTATCTATCTATATATATATATATATATTAGAGGCCCAGTACATGAAAATTCATGCACCAAAGGGGGAGGTCCCTCAGCCCAGCCTGCCCTTGTCACAGTCTGGGAGCCCTCAGGGGCAGGAGGCATCCCGGCAATCAAGGAAAGTGATGCCCCCATCACACCTCTGCTGCTGCCTCTGCCGGCAGCACAAGCCTTGGCCGGCCCTGGTTACCTGAGCCTTGGGTGGCCCTGGGCAGCTGGGCAGCCACCACCAGAGGTTTGCCTGCACCTTGGGCCAGCCCTGGGTGGCTGGGGGGCTGAGGAGACTGGGGGACTGCAGAGGCAGGTGTGTGAAGTGGCCAGACTTGCCTGGGGGCGGACCTGGCCATGCTGTGCACTTGCTGCCCTGGCAGGGCTGAGGGGACTGGGTACCGCTATCTTGTGGCTGAGAGCACCGCCATCTTTGAGGGCATGGCAGTCAATTAGCATATTCCCTCCTTACTGATTGTGGTTGCCGCCATCTTTGTGAGGCCATGATGGTCAATTAGCATATTCTCTCTTTATTAGATAGGCTATATATATATTGATTTCAGAGAGGAAGGAGGAGAGAGAGAGAGAAACATCAATGATGAGAGAGGATCATGGATCGGCTGCCTCTTGCATGTCCCCTACTGGGGGTCAAGTCCACAACATGGGCCAATCCAGCTAGGGTGAAAGTAAATTTTTTTATGATCCAACATGGAAACAAGGGCATGCATTCCACTGTGCCACAAGATCTGCAAATACAGAAATAAATCCAACTGTAGCCAATTAGGGTCTATAATGTAATGTAGAAAGTGACCAACATAAGGCAGAGAGAGATACTAGTCTTTCAGATGGAAAATAATTTTAAATTGATTTTAGAGAGAAGAAGGAGGAGATGAGGGGGGGGGGGGGATAGAGGGAGAGAGAGATCTATTTATTATTTCACTTATGTATTTATATATCCACTGGTTGATTCCTGTATGTGATGTGCCCTGACCTGGGATCAAACCTGCAACCTTGGTGTACGGGGAAGATGCTATAAACAACTGAGCTACCCATCCAGGGATGGGAAAATTTTTTTTAACAAAGGGAAGATTTACCTTTCAAATAGTTTTTGTTTTGTACATTTGGATTTTTAGATAAGGCACACTGGATTATACTAAGGGCACTTGTGTATACAGAAACCAAAGGCAATGAAGAGAGAGAGAGAGAGAGAGATTTGTATTAAAGATTTTTGCCAACTTTGAAAAATAGCCTAGAAGAGAGTGGAACGAGAAGAAGAGAAAACGGGGTAGACCAGAAAACAAAAGGTGCCAAACTGATGTATTTGATAATTATAGGAAAGGTGCATCTAGGAAACCAAGACAGGTGTGTGTGTGTGGGGGGGGGGGGGGGGGGGGGGGGGGGGGGGGGGGGGGGGGGGGGGGGGGGGGAGGGAGGGGACGGGAGCGGGAGAGAGACAGCAGGCCTAGGAGGAAAGAAGGTTTGGGGAAATCCAAGGGCTGGGACACCTGGCCATGGGCAGTCAAATGAAAAAAAAAAAAAGAATAATTTTTTATTTTTAAAACTGCCAACTTTGCAGTTCCTCCCAGACCCATCAGGCAGGCTTCAGTCTCCGATCAAGCCTGGCCCAGCCTTGCCCTAAGCTTGTTAGTGAGACTCTATCTCCCAGTCGATCTAGATCCCTCAAGTGCTGAAAGGCGTGTCTACGGCAGGAAAAAAAAAAAAAAGGAATAAATTAGGAAAAAGGATAAACTGAGATGCAAGGCTGGGCTCCCTCCTCAAGTCAGGAGGCCAAGGCTTCTTACAGCTCCCCCTTTCAAAGGGCCTTCAGGATCTATTCTTGTGAATGCTGAATGTCAAGGAGGACACAGCCAGAAACGGACTCATCACATTTCCAAAGGCAAGACCAGAACACACAGACTCTGGATCCAAGGCCTCACTGTCTACCTTTAGAACAGAGTCAAGGGCCCTGCTGGCTTCAGGTATAAGTGATGGACCACGGTTCCCACCAGCCCGCTGCCTTCCCCATCTTCGGGATTCTCTAACGCACAATAACAGTTTCATATCCCTGTGTTTGAGCCACAGGCCCTATGACATTTCTGAAAGCCACTGCCCTTGAAAAGCGATTGGATCTGGACTCGAAGGTCATTAGCCACTAGTGTAGAGCCAGATGGTGCCTATTTTAGCTTCAAAGGCCATATGGTTTCTGTTACATATTGTTCTTCTTTTTTCTTGTTTTACAAGCTTTAAAAATGTAAAAACCATTCTTAGCTACACATAAAACACACAAAAACAGACAGCACAGGGGGCCATAGCTTGCTGAGACCTCACTTAGAACAATGGCACGGGGTGAGCAGCACATTCTGGTGAGTGACTTCTGCCTACAGTTCCGTTGAGTGTAGTGTTAAAATGTTAGGCAGCTATTACACCACCTTCTCAGGGCGAAGTCCACCTAATCCTCCATTACAATTGCCCAAGTCTGACAGTCTGCTTGTGGAGTCATCTCACCTTTGCTAGGACCCTCTTCGAAACAGAATTTAACTGTACATGTGGCAGAAAATTAAGTCCTCAGATGACAGTCATATATTTGGAAAATGAGATTAAATAGGATTTAAAATAAGCTAGAATACGTTTTTAATCTGCTAGTGTTTATTCTGTGTGTGTGTGTGCGCATTTTTGCTTAAAATTAAGTGAACACTCCATATGTATCACAAAATTCCAAATGAGGAAGAATCCTCTGATATTGTCTAATTTATAACTTTTTATACTTGCAGAAACTATGACCTACCTACTTCGGTTAAATGAGATATTCCAAGTCACATAGTAACTAGCGGGAAAGTTGGGACTGGAAAGTTGGTATCCTGATTTCCAAATGAGTTCTCTTTCTACTACTCTATTTTATAGCGCACTGTCAAATTAGTACTAAAAATTCAGTTCAACAAGTAGTTATAAAGTGTTTCCAACATGCCCAGGACTGCTAGGTGCTGTAGGAATACAAAAGAAGTGTAAGAGGATTCCTTGCCCATAAAATGCATTTGCTCTCACTGAGAAAAGAAGACACACACACACACACACACAAATACATTCTACCTTACATTGTTATGTGACTATTTGGCTAAAACAAGGCTAACAGAAGTTTCTGTAATGATAGAGCACCTGCTGTACACAATACAGTGTCCAGTAGCCACATGTGGTTATTGATCACCTGAAATGTGGGTCGTACAATTAAATGTGGAAATTTTAAGAAATCTAAATTTAAATAGCCACATGTAGCCAGTGGCTACCATGTTGGACCTCACAGGGTCTAAAAGAATGACTACAGGCCTGGATGGAAAATGTGTAATACACATTCTGTCATTCCTCCCTCTCATGCTATGGCACAAACCACTAGTGATCACAGGACTCCTTCCCTCTGAGCACATATGGGCTTTCGGGAGTCTCCGTGCAAAATATTACCAACTGCTCGGACCTGGTATAGAACACAAAACCTATCTGCATCCCAGATACAGACAGAAGGTGACAAAAGTGAGCTGGAGGAGAAGTACTCGAGTTGAACCTAGAAAGTCAACATTTGGATGGGTAAAGAGGAAATGACAGAGTTGGGGCGGGGTGGGGGTGGAGGGGGACAGGACTCTCACGTAGAGAACAGCATGAGCAAAGGAACTGGGTAGTGCTCTCCTGGCTCTGTGCTGGGGTGGATGCTGGCAGGCAGGAAGGAGGATTGCGCTGGGTGTGGCAGAGATAAGGGGACAGGCAGACGGGTGGGGCTAGATTAAGGAGACCTTTGGATTCCAGGAGTTTGGACTTTTCTCCAGAGCAATAGGGGCCCTGAACGTGTAAGCAGAAGCATGTTTTAGGAAGGCAACTCTGACAGCAAGCCACGGAATGGGTTTCATAAGGGATATACACACTCAGGGACCAGTAAGGAGGCTATTCCACTATGGTTTTTGGTTTTCCTTTAGGAAAAACATATTCATTGAAAAATCGGTATAAATCACAGAAAAGCAAATATAGTTAAACTAGACCTCTACCATTAAAACTCAACCTCTTTGGCATTTTGATGTGGTTTCTTCAAGTCCCCCACAGCTCCTCTTTCCAAGGCTATTGCAATAATTTAGGAATAAAGTTAGGACTAGGACTAGGAAGGTGGGAGTGTGAATAAAGAGGAAAGTCTACAAGATACATTTTTAAGAAATGCAGCAGGGTAAAGAGGGAGGGGCTTGAGTTCTAGTCATAGCATGGACTTCCCCTCTCTCAACCCCCAGACTTGGTCTCCTCAATTTAGAATCAAGGTACTAGTCTAGGTTCCTCTGGTGTCTAATTAAGGGTCAGATGAGATTTTTGAGACCTCCCCTCAAGACCTAAAGGGGAACTAAAACACATCTATGTGTATGTCTATGTGTAGGATCTGTCATTTTTAATACATTCCTTTGTCTTTTCACTGACCCACGCATTAAAGAACTCCTAAGGACTCTCACCAGTTAATGAACACTGGTTAATGAACATGCCTTTTCCCAAGGATCACTTGGCCCTCCAAGAGGCTAATAGATAAAAAGTGTACACTCTTGCCCGGCCGGTATATCTCAGTGGTTGAGCATTGACCTATGAACCTGGAAGTCACAGTTCCATTCCTGGCCATGGCACATGCCTTGGTGTGGGCTCAGATCCCCAGGAGGGGGCATGCAGGAGGTAGCCAATCAATGATTCCCTCTCATGATGATGTTTCTATCTCTCTCTCCCTTTCCCTTCCTCTCTGAAATCAAGAAAAATATATTTAAAACATAAATAAAAATGTAGGCTTTGGCCTTAGACTAGCCCAAGTGTGTGTACCAATTTTGCCATGTACTAATTGTATGACCTTGCACAAATGACATATTCTCTTTCATTCCTCTGTTTCCTTATTTGACTAACATCTTCCTTATGAGCTTACTATAGAAAGTAAATGAGGACATGCAAGTAAATGAGACAATGCCCAGTAATCCCACTTCTAGGAATATATCCCAAGAAACTGGAAACACCAATCAGAAAGGATATGTGCACCCTATGTTCATAGCAACACAATTTACAATAGCTAAGATTTGGAAACAGACAAAGTGCCCATCAGTAGATGAGTCAATTAAAAACCAGTGGTACATCTACACAAGGAAATACTATGCTGTGGTAAAAAAAAAAAAAAAAGAAAGAAAGAAGGTATTCTTACTATTTGCAACAGCATGGATGGAACTGGAGAGCATTATGCTAAGCAAAATAAGCCAGTCAGAGAAAGATAAATATCACATGATCTCACTCATTTGTAGACTATAATGAACAACATAAACTGATGAACAAAAATAGATTCAGAGACAGAGGAGCATTGATCAGACCATCAAACCTCAGAGGGAAGGTAGGAGAGGGTGGGGATAAGGGGTAGAGATCAACCAAAGGACTTGTAT
>PVJN01064835.1:0-10414 GCA_004026805.1 Lasiurus borealis | reverse complement strand
GCTTCCTGCAGCGCCTCTGAGCCACAGGGAGAGCCGAGAGAGCCACGAGGCCGGCCTCCGCCCTCCGAACCCAGCGCAGGGGCTGACGGGCGGGTGGATTGGGGACATGTTGGTCCGCGGACAGGGATGAGGTCAGAGCTGGTGGGAGCAGTTCTGAGAAAACGCTACGCCCAGAAGCTGGCCACGAGGTGCACATCTTGGTGAAACGTGTGACCCAGATCGGGCTGGAGAGAGAGCCGCCGCGACAAGAGCTTTCCCCCCATGCCCCGCTCCCCCGCCACCCCCCACCCAGCATCGGAGTGATTGCACGAGCCTCCCCGCTGGCCTCCTCGCTGCTGACCTTGACCTCTCGACACAGCAGCCAGCGTGGCCCTCTGGAGGCCTCCATGCCCTGCGTCCCTCCTCCGTGGCCTCCCACCTTGTTGGCAGCGGACGCCAGAGGCTTTCACACGGACCACAAGCCCTGCCCGGCCCTCGCGGTCTCCTCTGTCACTCCCTCCAGCCTCACGCACCGTCCCTCCTGCTCCGGCCCCCAGCCCCCTGCATCCCTGAGTGGGCCCGGGACCTTTGCCCGCCTGATCTCCTCCACCCGAGGCTCTTCTCCCCGGTCCCTGCGTCGTGCACCCCCCTCCTGCTCGACGACAGCGTCACAGCCGCCTGCGTCGCTGAGCCCCCTGCACAAAGAGCAGCCCCCTGCCCCCGCGTCCTCCCTCCGCCTCTGCTTGTTCTTCTCCTGTCCCTCCCTGGCCATTGCCTGGTCGATGGTTTTTATTTGCTTCTAATCACCTCTCCCCACTAGAATGCACACTCCTTTCTGACTCTGTCCACTGACATGTACAGCCCCGGGGTCTACATCCGCGCCCAGCACGGACGGAGTAGGTGCCTGATAAATATCTGCTGAACGAAGAAGTGGACAGAGCAAGGAAACTCCCAATCCCATGAGGACACGGGCGGCCATAGACTAAGGAGCAGCGTTATGTGAAAGAAACTTCCAAAACTTAAAAAAAAAGAAGAAAGAAAGAAAAGAAACCACGTCGCTTCCCAGGCAGGGTCCCCTCCACGGTGGCGATGGCGGTGCCACGGAGTTCGGGGAATGGGTGTCTGCTTTCTGGGAAGAAGGCGGCCGGCTCCTTGAGCGCCGCTGGAAGATCAGAGGGGAGTCGACAGGCCTCCAGCGCGCCTGCAGAAGTTGGCTCTGAACTTGGCCGGGGACCGGCCCATGTGTGGGTTGATGACCGAGAGAGGGGAGGACATTCTGTCTAAAAACTGTCGCCGAGACCGTGCCAGACTCTAATCAGGACCCAGGACTTTCCTGGATTTCTTCACTTTTTTTTTTTTAAGCCCGTGATTTAGATATATTTCTCAGAAAGCGAGCTGTCAGCGGGTCCCGGCGGGGACCGCTCTGCGGGGAGCGGCCGTGGCGCTCTCTTTCCTGCTGATGAACCTTTACCAGTGGGAGCAGAGGAGAGGCATGTGACCGGGAGATTTTCTCCCCCACATTTTTCCCCTCTTGATCGGTCTTGAAGACCCCCCCGGGTATGGCTGTCCGTATTCGTGTGTGAGTTTACCCCCTCCCGGGGGTGTCTCCTCAGCCAGCCTCTGCCGCCAGAGAGGAGGGGAAGGTGCGAGGCGCAGGCTCCATTACCGAGTCCCGGCATCTAACCTCACATCAATGAGAGGGCCTCCACCGAGAGACCGAGGGACAGAGCCACTCCCAGGGGTAGCCGGGATTCCTATGTCTGAGCCCGCAGGCCCTCGCCTTCCGCAGACTCGCACTGGCCTGATGTTGTGAATTTAACTCTCTTTAGTTTCAAGCATTTTTCAAGTTCCAGGGTCGAAAACAGAGCTTCGCCTGTAGAATAATTTCCTTTAATTCAAGTTTAATAAACTCAAGATGGGGAAATGACTCAAAAACAATGAAATGTGTTTTTTTTCTAAGCAGGCCTATTAAGTTGTAATACAAAGGAAACTTGTGACTGCAACCAGGAAGGGCACCATTTTTAATTAGAGCGTTTTACGGGCCAGGTTTTTCTTGTGGAATACATACAATCACGAGCCCAGTTCTCATTAAACGCCCTCGGCACTCAAAATGTGACGGAGACCAAAGCGTTTCCTCACCTCGAGCAGCTGGCCAGCACCTCGGGGCGTCCGATGAGGGGTGGCGCTGTGGTCCCCTCCCGGGGAGAGAATCCCTGCTCCTCCGCCCGCTCCACGGAGCCCCTGCCTCTCACCGCCTCTCAGCCCCGTTACCCCCAACCTGCTTCAGGCGAGGACACTCGGAGTCCATCTCCTCGCCTCCTTTGGGGGAGCAAACACCCGCGTGCACCCCTCCTCGAGGAAGAAGAGCGACACCGGGCTCCCATGGAAATGGGGCTCCGCTTTGGAAGAGGAGGCAGCAGGCACGAGAGTAACCGTTTTCGGGGCCCGGTGAGCGTCCCTGGAGGGAGCCACGCTCCGCAGGAAGGCAAAGGGGGCGCTGTCACCTCCCGGGAGACGGGTGCTTTCGGCAGAGCTGGGGGAGGAGGCTGGGCGGCATCTGGCAGGAGGCGGGTGGAGGACCGCCAGGAGACCGGCGTGGTGTGGACTCGGAGGTTGGCTCCAAGCAGGGCGAAGGCCAGCCCGTGTGCCCTCAACAACCAAGCCACATCCCGGCAAACAGGCCAACGGCTCGCTCTCTCCCTGGAAAGCAGACACCTCCTTACTGTCTCCGAGTTCCCGCAGCGCATCCCGTGTCTGCCTACAGGATACAGGAATCCAAACCCGAGGTCTCACACACACTCGAACCTCTACCTGAGGGAAATGAGCATCTCTCAGCGCAAGTGCACGCAACGTGCCCCTCCGCTGTGGTTTTTCTTTATTTTTTAAATATATTTTATTGATTTTTCACAGAGAGGAAGGGAGAGGGATAGAGAGTTAGAATCATCGATAAGAGAGAGAGAGACATCCATCAGCTGCCTCTTGCACGCCTCCTACTGGGGATGTGCCTGCAACCAAGGTACATACCCCTTACCGGAATCGAACCCCAGACCTTTCAGTTTGCAGGCCGACGCTCTATCCACTGAGCCAAACCGGTTTGGGCCAGTCGTGGTTTCCTGCAGCCACAATTGGTCCCTGCAAAGGTAGAAGCCAGGCCCACCTGAGGCTAGCGCTTCAAGTCCCGGGCAATGTGAGGGCGGCCTCACGGGTACCGCCAACCGCACAGTTGTCTGTAGAGACAGACATTCCCGGTGCAGACCTGCTCCCCTTCCACTCAGGCTCACAATTCTCCTGGCATCTCACACCAGCGAGGGTGCAGAGTCCCAGGCACCTGCTGTTTCTATGAATACTTAGACACCAAAGACTGGCCAAAACCGGTTTGGCTCAGTGGATAGAGCATCGGCCTGCAGACTGAAGGGTCCCAGGTTTGATTCTGGACAAGGGCATGTACCTCGGTTGCGGGCACATCCCAGTAGGAGGTGTGCAGAAGGCAGCTGATTGATGTCTCTCTCTCATCGATGTTTCTAACCCTCTATCCCTCTCCCTTCCTCTCTGTAAAAAATCAATAAAGTATATTTGGAAAAAAAAAGAGTGGAGGGAGAGGGTATTTTTTTAAATATAGTTTTATGGACTTCAGAGAGGAAGGGAGAGAGAGAGATGGAAGCATCAGTGACGAGAGAGAATCATGGACCGGCTGCCTCCTGCACACCCCTATGGGGATCGAGCCCACAACACAGGCCTGTGTCCTGACCAGGAATCGAAGTGTGACCTCCTGGTTCAGAAGTCGATGCTCCACCACAGAGCCACATCGAGCCGTCGTCAGAAGAGGTATTTTTAAAAGTACGTCTCATGATGGTGAATTTAATACAAAAATGGTTTCTGTTGACCTCCATGCAGCTGTAAGTCTCTGCCCATCTCCCTCTCTTTTCTCTGTCACACCCCCAGGTGGTGCACACCCACGTGACTCCCTGGCATCCACGTTCTAATGGAAATGCACGTCACCCCTGGCCTTGGAGCCAAGGGCAGATGGGTGTCTGCTGGACTCAGAACCCAGACGCTGCCCATCACTGGCAAGTCCATTCAAGCCACCCTGCTGACCTGAGTGGCTGCCGGTCTCTCCAACCACAGTTTAGGACGCAGCCTTCACTTAGTCTGTTCTTAGAGACTCAATGGCCGTACCCTTCTCAGGGGATAAAGTCAGAATCGTACATCACCTGAGAGCAAACAGCTCCCCAGCGGGCTGTCTGGGGAAGGCCACGGCGCTGCGGACGTTTGGGGTTCTCTGTGGACAGCAGAACAAAATATCGGGGCAGATGGTCGGAGTACTGCCCCGCTTTTTCTATAAACAGCCATTCATTCATCCATTCATGAGGCATTTTTATGTCAACGAGGTGTGGCTTTTTCTTTAAAAATCTACACACACACACGTAAGCATATACTTAAACATTGATCCAAACGTGAGCACGCAGTCTTTCAATGGGAGGGAGCAGCTCGGGACATAGGTATTTATACATATGACACCCCAGTGGACTTAGAACGTATTTGCAGGGTTTATTAGTGTCATGTACCAAAGACTGCAACTGTTTTATTGCTCATTAAGGGAAAGGCGTGTTCCAGAGTGAGCCGACGCCCGAGGGGCCGCCTGGAGGTTTCTCTGTATCTCAACAGAAAGAGCAGCGTCATGGAAACCATTTTGGCTCAGTGGATAGAGTGTCGGCCTGTGCACTGAAAGGTCCCAGGTTCGATTCCAGTCAAGGGCATGTACCTTGGTTGTGGGCACATCCCGAGTAGAGGGTGTGCAGGAGGCGGCTGATCGATGTTTCTCTCTCATCGATGTTTCTAACTTTCTATCTCTCTCCCTTCCTTCCTGTGGAAAAAAAACAATAAAATATATTTTTTATAAAAAAGGAAGAAAGAAAGAAATAGCAGCGCCTAGGCGCAGGCCAAGCAAAGGGCGAGCTCCCCATGGCTGGGAGGGAGGCCGAACCCACGTTTATCCCAGAATCCCTAGAATCCCAAGGCCTGTTTCCGGGTCCCCTGGGTGGTCCAGCTATGAAAACACACGCCTGTCTGCCCTGGAGAGCACCTCCATCTTTGAGAACATTGCAGCCAGAGTCAGGAGAACGAAGCCGGGAGAGAAGAGGTGTCCCAGCTGAAGCGTCCAGTCCAGAGGAAGAGGGAGTGGCCTCTGACCGGTCCTTGCAGTGGGTTTCTCTTCTGTTTTTAAGATGCTTGAGCTGCTTGGATATCAGCTAGCGACCCTGGTCATTCTCCTGCTGGGTGTTTGTTCGATGACACCCAGAATGTCACCGACAGGTAACCTTCTAGAATAATTCACAGACTCCCGAACTCTTCCAGCACAAGTTCCCGTGAAGGAGCTGCATTTCCCCCACGTCCCCTCGGGTTTGGATGCGTGCAGGACTTCGGCTGACGTGGGGTTGGTGCTGGAAATGGCTTCTCTTTATTGGGCAGTTTTCAGAGGCTACGATTGTTTTAATGGCCAGAGAAGCTTGCATATCAGTGGGAGGAGTGATATTTCTGAAAGCTTTTAACCAGGTAGGGACCCTGTATGGCAGAAAGAGTCTAGTCTTCCTTGCCAGGCCTGCCCTAAGTGGCTGGAGAAGGAAGAGCATTTAGCATATTATATATATATATATATATATATATATATATATATATATATATATATATATATATATATCAGTATAATTGACTCTGGCTTTGGCTTCTGGGTAAGAGAAACAGAAAGGGTAAAACTGTAGTCTAAGCTCACCTATAGCCTGAAACAAAGAGGCACTGAGCTGATCTATACCCGGCAGTCCCCCCGTGACGCTGCAGTGTCAATGGTCCTGGTAGACAATTGCTTAGGTCTCTCCCTTGTTCAGATGCTGAGCTGAGAGCCGGAGGCTGATGGAACTCCTCCAAGCTCAACCACCCGAGAGCGCAGGATGAGGGCTGCAGGGTCGTTCTGAAGATCAATCTCTTCATCCATCACCACAATCCTTTTTTGGCATTCAATACCGATGACTTCTAATTGCCATGTTCATTATAGCACTCATACTGTGCGAGGGAAAATAATACAAGGATAAAGTAAAGCCAAAGTCAAGAAGTTTTTTAAAGGATTTCCTCAAAGTATAAACTAGAGCCGCCAACAAGTAAAAAGCAAAAAGAACACAGGCAGAAGGCAACCGACACCCCCACAGAACTGCTATGTCCTCCGGTCGCCCAGGTCCTACGTGGATCTAGAAGACAACCTCCTCTGTGTGGAGCAGAAGCCACAGAAAGAAGGCGACGTTTTCACGTAACCAAACATTCACTCTTACCGACAAGAGACACGCTCCTTGAACAGTACACGCCGGGTGCAGACGTTTTACGCTGCTGCTAGGAAGCTGGGACTTGGCGGGGGCAGCGGAAGATACTCGAACTTTGGAGCTGGCCCAGGCCCAAGCCGAGCTCTCCTCCGTTACATGTGGGCTTTGAGCAAATCTCCGAACTTCTGGATGGTCCGTCTCTTTACCCATAAAATCCGGAACGAGGACATGGTAGGTATTCAATAAATGGAAGTGATTCCACTCAATCTGCTTCTACAGAACTCTCAACACCAAGTGACAGAAGGCTCCTGCATAGAAAGGAAAAGGTGCCTGTAAATTATCTCTCCATCTTCGTACCCTGTCTCAGCCCCAGGAAGGAATGAGAGGGACACCCCAGCATGCACACCACCCCAGCCCCCCAGCCCCCACGCGCTCTGAGGCTCCTGAGGCCACAGCGATCTCCACCACCACCATTCCCCAGCTGTACTGAGTGTGACTGACAAAGAGAAGATGCAGATGCTAAAGGTGCACAGTGTGTGCTCACAGGTGTGTCCACTGTACCATGATTCCCATGATCAAGCTAATGAGCATATCTACTACTCACATAGCTATGTTTGTGTGTTTGTGGTAAGGATACTTGAGATCTAGTAACGTTGCTCATAGACTAGCCAATTTCAAGTAGGCAGTGATTGACTACAGTCACCGTGCTGGATAGCAGATCGCCGGAATGTATGCATCTCACACCTAACATTCCGTGTCCTTTGACCTGCTTCTTCCCATTCCCCTCCCCCAGCCTCTGGTAACCACCATCCTCCTCCTCGTATTATGAGCTGGCCTTTTCGGGTTCCATGTGTGAGAACCTCGGTGTGTGTCTTTCTGTGTCACTTTGCACGACATCCTCCAGGCTCAGCCATGTTGTTGCAAATAGCAGGACTGCCTTCTTTTTAAGCCTGAATAGGATGCCATTACACACTCAGAAACCACATTTTCTTGATCCACTCCTCCACGGTCAAAGTTAGCTGGTTCCCGTGTCTGAGCTGCTGTAAATAACGCTGCAATGACCGCGACCGCTCAGCTCTCTCTGTACTGATTTGATTCCCGCTGGGTACATACCCCAAAGCAGGATTGCTGGAGAATTGGGTAGCTCTATTTTTAATTCTTTTGAGGAACATCCATGCTATTTTCTGTAACAGCTGTGTTCATTGATATTCCCACAGACAGTGCAGAGGGGTTCCTTTCAACCACATCCTCACCAACACGTATGTTTTGGTGTTTTGATGATATCTCTCAGGTCATGATCTGTTGTTGTTTTTCTGCTATAGGTTGTGCAAGTTTCTTGTATATTTTGGACAATAGCCCCATATTGGACATGTGGTTTGCCAATCTTTCCTCTGCTTCCACAGGTTGCCTTTTCCCTTTGTTAATGGTTTCCTTCCATCGCTACTGTTAGAGGCTCTCTCCCCCACCTCCTCCACCATCCTGCCCCTGGCCGTGTCTCTACCCGGACTCTCCCTCCTTCCTGTAGGCCTTCCAGAGCACCGCTTGTACCCAACTGGTCACTTGGGATGAACAAGTTTGCTGATGGTGGCAGAAATCTCAAGACTCTTCTTTCTGAGGCCACAGCAAGTCCACACCCTTGAACATGGAGTTGCTCCATGTTAGAGCAGGACCGGCCTTTGTCGTGATGGATTTCTGACCCCCCTTGGCCTTTGGTCCCTCGGCGGGTTCAGGAAAGGCCACCCATCGGTCAGCCACCCTGGCAGCAGGCGGGGAGCCCCTGAGGAGACAGGGGGCGCTTGGGCAGTTTCCCAGGCTGCCTCTCTCTCCTCCCATCGTCACAGTTTCCCTTTTCTTTAAAAAAGAAAAAGAAAAGAGGAAATTAAAACAGAAAAAATATGAAATAACGCCTGTGGACTGGAACCCCAGGACCCACGAGGTATTCGGAGAGGACTTGTGAACCCCCGGCTTCAGGGTTCAGAACGGCAGGCGAGCTGGGCCCTGCTCACCGGGGCACGTGCAGAGGCCTCGCCCAGGCGCCCGGGACCGAGCCGTTGCTGCTCTTGCCTTCCCTCTAGGCGGGCCTTTCCTGGCCCTGCGAGGCCGTCCTGGGCTTTTCACGTGTATTAGACTTCATACGTGCACCAAGCCTCTGAGGGCAGTCTCCATGTGAATTAACCTCCATCGGAGCACCCAGTCTCCGCGGGCAGCGAGGATCTGAGCCACTCGGGAGGCACGGCTCGTTTAGCTGGACCCAGAGGAGAAATAAGCGGTCAGAGCTGCAATTGCTTCATGTTTTCCTGCCGAGGAGCGGCAGAGCTACAGATGTCTCCTGATGCGACAAATTAATTTCATCATGCTTGTTTATTTGTGCGCCTGCTGCCAAAGCAGGGGCCGGATCCAAACATCAATGATTGGAGCCTCCGCTGGGTATTCTGCTGGCCCCCGTGCCCCGGCCTTCCACGTGAACACTGACCAGCGCTCCGAGGGGAGCACGCAGCCCGCCGGGGGCATGGCTGGCTGGGCAGCGAACGCAGAGCAAATGGCGGCTCCACTCCCGGCTGTGGGCTCCAGCAAAGTCTTGCTCCTCCGCTCGGTCGGTAACTTTCCCTGTCAGGCAGCCCCCCACCCCGGGACCCCTAAAGAAGCTGGTCACTTGGTGGGAACAGCTGCCTGCAGTCCGTCCGTCCTCGGGCCGGAGTCATGAAAGCCCCCAGCGGAAGAGCCTCTGTGCTAAGAAGAATCAGATGCTGAGTTATTGACTTTCTACAAAGCATAACAAACTGTTTCATAATTTGCCAAATAGGAACCAGCCCCGCCAGCTAATGAAAGTAGCGATGTTGCGTTCGGGGCGAAGCTGGTGGGGACACGGGCGGAAAGTTGGATGCTCTTGGCTGGCGGGCATGCTTCCTCTCCCTCCCGGCAGCCTCTGCGCGCTTATTCATGCGATCCAGGGGGGCGCCCGCCGCTCTGCCAGCCGCAGCGAGTATTGCTGCAGCCCCTTCTGCCGGCAGCCCCTCCGCCCCTGCCCGCTCCCCTGGGGACAGCAGCCGCGGTCCCTCGAGGGGGGACGCCCTCTTGCCCGACAGCACCCAGCACCCGGCGTCTGCTCCCTCCTGGGGGGCAGGTGGACTGGGACAGGCAGAGTGACAGAGTGTTTTCAAACGTGCAGCCCTGCCCGGCTGGCATGGCTGAGCGGTTGGGCGTCGACGTATGAACCGGGAGGTCACGGTTCAATTCCCGGTCGGGGCACAGGCCTGTGTTGTGGGCCCGATCCCCAGGGGGGCATGCGGGTGACAGCCGGTCAACCATTCTCTCGTCATGGCAGTTTCTCTCTCCCTCTCCCCTCCTCCCTGACGTCCATGAGAATGTATTTATATGTTAAAATGTGCTGCTGCCCCAGCACCACCAGCCCGGAAGCCGCCTGAGATGTGTCCCTGCGCTCAGCTGCGGGCGTCTGCGGAGGCCATGGGCCTTCCTGCCTGGACGGGGTGCGGCCCATCCTCCCTCGGGGTGGGGGGCTCAGAGGCTGGGGGACCTGGCTCCAGAGCGGAGTCTGAGGAGCGCAGAGGCGCAGCTCACTTACAAGAGGGGCAAGTCCTGCACCGAGGGCAGGCGGGTGAAGGCTGCGGGGTGGTGGTGGGAGCACACGAGCCTGGTCCCAGCATCCGGCTCCCCAACCCATGGTCTCCTGGCCCTGGCCCCCAGGCAGTGAGGTTGTCGTTTCAGTGCGGCCTGAGGCGGACGGAGCCTGTACCCACACTGGACACTGGACAGAGCCACCGGAGATCTGGGCAGCAGGACCTCCTGGGGAGCAGAGCCAGCACCAGGGAGTGGCTCCAGGGACGGGATTGGGGCGCTGGCTGGGAGGTCGGGAGGGGGAGGTCAGCACCAGGACTCCCCTGGCTCTGCTGGGGGGAGGGGCACTGAGTGAACAGGACCCTTGTCTGTCTCATTTCTGGATCAGGGCAGCCTGGGGCCTGGAGAGAAGGAGGGTCCAGTCCTCCTCACCTGCGTCCCATGGACGGACCTCCTAGGTCCTAGGGACGCAGCCAGGGCTGGGCTGGGGCAGGGGGGCTGGGTTGGAGTAGGGGGGATGGGCTGGAGTAGGGGGGATGGGGTAGGGAAGG
>PVJN01064834.1:0-10414 GCA_004026805.1 Lasiurus borealis | reverse complement strand
TTATATACCACCTCACGCCCACTCCCCAACACAACACAATTGCACGCATATATCACCCCACACCCACCCCCCACACAGCACAATTACACCCATTCACTCATATGCTGTGCACACACTCACCACCCCCACCTCCCTCTTCTGAGTGATTAAGAGCTTTGGAGCCAGACTGTCCTGTGTTGGAATCTAGAATCAGCCCTCACTCATGGTCACTTCACTTGGCTTCAATTGTTTACTTGTAGAGTGGGGATAACAGTACTTATCTCAAAGGGTGGTTGAGAAGATTAAATGAGGAGCCACTTAGCACCATGCCTGGCATAACTATAGTCGTTACTGTCGTTTTATCCAACACTCCTGTATTGTATACACACACACACCCCAGAGGCCAATGCCCACTGATCCTCAGCCAGATGACCCCCCTCAGAGACCTATCTCCCTCTGACCCCTCCACTCCAGGCAGCCTGGGACCCCCAGGCCTGGGTATGTGCTAGATGTGCCCAGCATCCCCTCTTCCCAGAATGCCCTCACTGCCAGCTCTTCACATGGCTCACTGCCCCTTCCTTTCAAGGCCCAGCTTCAGGTCCTTCTCCTCCAGGAAGCCTCCGGGATGGCCCTCTGGTTTCCTCCGCTAATTGCTGAGCCCTCTGAGTGAGTCATCGCCACTTGGTAATGAGACTCTTTCACTCTGGCATCGACAAAGCCTCTTCCTTCTTCCTCCCCAGAGTCTCTTAAAACTGGGAAAAAAACAAACACAAAAACACGCTTCCCAGGCAGATTTGGGACTCCTTAAACCGACCTCCTGATTCCTGTGTCACCTGGAGTCCTAGTAACTGTAGTCACCCGTCATCATATATCTTCCTGGAGCTGGAAGGGCAGGGGGTAGAGGGCCTGGGGCAGGCCAGTTACCCAGTGGACAGACAGGATCAATGACAAACTGGGAGAGGCTGGAAGGATCTCAGTCCATTGTTGGGGTTCCAGGAACAATGCTGCTGAGGAATGGGGAATGGAGAGAGTCCTCTGGGGCTGAAGGTCCCTGCTGAGGGAGGTGTCCCCGAAACCCTCCCGTATCAAAGGTGCTGAGGTTTGCCCTGCAGGACTCCCCACCTTTCATGGGGAGAGGGAAACAGGTTTGTTCCCAGAGGCCCCGGAAGGTGCTCTGGGAGCTAACCAAGAGGTTGGAAGAAGCTTCGGGAAGCAGATCCCACACACCCCACGTGGGGAAACTCACAACAGTCCAAAAGTCCAGCAGCCTCGAGGGCAGCAATTTCTCCACCGGCTGACAACCGGGTGAAGGGAAGGGGCAGGCAGAGGCGGGTCAGAGGTGGAGGATCCCTGCGTTGGGTGGGAATAGGACCAGAATTCTTCTCAGATTTTTCCTGGCTCTGAGAGTAACTGTCTAACATTCAATGATGTAAAGACCTGGAAATCTGGGTCTAAAATTCTGTCCCTTTAAAGTTCTGAAATGGGCCCTGAATGGATAGCTTAGTTCAGTGGTCGGCAAACTGTGGGTCGTGAGCCACATGCGGCTCTCGAGCCGAGGTTTGCCACTCTGTTGACTAATGAGTTTTGCTGACCACTGTGATAGGGGCTTAATCACAAGGAACAACAGCCTGTAATTACTGGAATCAAGTATCTAGGTCAGTGGTAGGCAAACTCATTAGTCAACAGAGAGGCAAACCACGGCTCCCGAGCCACATGTGGCTCACAACCCACAGTTTGCCGACCACTGGCTTAGTTGATTGGAGCATCGTCCTGATATGCCAAGGTTGTGGGTTTGATCCCTGGTCAGGACACATACAAGGTTCAATGAATTAATGAATAAATAAGTGGAACAAACCAATGTTTCTCTCTCCTCCTTCCTCTGTCTCTGAAATCAATTTTTTTTTAAATGAAGTTCTGAAATGCCACCTGTGAAATTTATTTTTAGTAGATATGTTTTAAAAAGTTAAAAGAAGCAGATGAAATTAATTTTAATAATACATTTAACCCAATATGCCCAGATATTATAATTTCAACATGCAATTAATATAAAAAAATAGGGAAAAGTTTTTAAGTTCTTTCTTTTGTACTAAGTCCTCCAAATCCTCTGTGTACCTGACTCACAGCACATTTCAGTTCAGGCTAGCCACATGTCAAGTGTCCAATGGCCACACGTGGCTAGTGGCTACAGTGTTTGGACTGCACAGTTTAGAAACCTAAAATCTATGACTCACTCTCTTCAAACTCTAGGAAGCTATGTCTCTGAGATTCTAGAAGTCTGTGGCATATTAAGCGGCTGTAATGCTATAACTGTGATTCCACCAGATTAAAATGTTTCCCAGAGTCTGCTTGTGGGTAAGTCTTCTCCCCACGTGTTTTTCGTGTGGAAAGAAATCCAGGCCCCTGCAGAGCCCTTGGGAAGTGAGAGAGCAAGGAGTCCCCGCCATCCACCATCCCCTTCTGCCCCCAGCTACCTCCACCGTCTGGCCCACCCCGTGGAAGCCGCATGGACCTGCCCTGTGCCCGGGTGCCAGCCTTTTCATGTACAGCTGCCTCGTTCGCGCAGCCATCCCTCCAGCTCATCATCTCTCCATCCAAGCGCCCTAGCCTGGAAGTGAGGCTCCTGCCTTGGAGTCCTCTAGGGGAGGGGCATGCCCCTCTCTTGGTTCTGTTCACTTTGGAGAGCCTCTGGGGGCAGCTGCAGCAGATGGAGCTGGGAGTGCGGTTAAAACCCCACGTGGCGTCCCCTTCGGGGGGGAAATGGTCTCCATTTGCTGGAAGCTATAGCCTGGAGGGCAGAAGTCAGAGACCCAGTGTCTGGGGCTGGGAGAGCCAGAAGGGTTCTCGTTTTCTGAGGTCATGTGATCTATGGCCCACTGGTGCAGATGGGGAACAGGCCGGAGAGCAGAGGGGGTTTCCTGAGCCAAGCACAAGGAGAGTGTCAGCTATGGGCTCTCCTCTTCCTTTTCCTAAACTCCCTCTCCTAGCTCCACTTTCCGAGAAAGTCAAGACGCACATCCAGCTCCACGGAAAGGCAGGGAGGCTGTGGGAAGGCCCCCATATTTTATCTAGGTGGGTGATTTCTTGGATTTGGGATACTGGTTCCAGGTCCAGAGGCCCCCGGGGTTCCAACCCTGCCCCAGGCTTCCTTTGCTCCAGGCCCACGGGCAGGAGTCTGGGTGAGGCAGAAGCTGCAGCCAGATGTGGAGGGTCTCAGTCAACACAAGGACCAGATTCCGGATCTGCTCCGTCATCCAGCTCTGGGTTCCATTTCAAAGTCCTTGTGTAGCTACAGTCCCCTCTGATCCTCACAAGAGCCCGAGGGGAAGGGTGGGGAGGAGGGCTTGCCATCAGCACCCGAACTCCCAGCCCTAAGGCCCTGCAGGGGGCCAGTGCTGGGGCTTTGTTCCTGTTCCATGTTTTGCAGGTAGGGAAACTGAGGCCCCAAGTGAAGCTATAATCTGTCTCCGGCTACAGAGCTGGAGGGAGGCCCCGGAGGTATCACTGGCTCAGCACCCATCCAGGGAGCCCCCACCCTGCTCCGCTCCCAGGCACCCAGACACTCTGCAGCTGAAGAGCCGCCTGTCAGGAGTCACCTGCACTCAGAGTTTCCAAGCTGGACTGTTTCCCGGCTGGGCTTCCCCTCCAGGGAAAGCCCCAAAGCCATCTGAATGGTCAGGAGGATCGGGCAGGAAATGTAAAGATCCTGCTACAGAGGCAACCGAAAACAGCCGACTTTTGGCTTCTGGGATCTGGCTCTGCTGAAGTGGAGGGGGGAGCTGGTGGGGCCCGCAGCATGAAGGGAGACGTGGAAAAGCACAAACTTGGGGGTGAGGCGGGCCTGGGTTCGAGTCCCAGGGTTGCTATTCAGGAGCTGTGTGATCTTGTAGCCGTGTCTCCACCTGGTCAGCCAACTCCATGAGAGTGGGAGTCTGAGTGCCCACAAGCTAAGCCCAGAGCTAGTGCTGGATAAATGTGAGTTCTGCCCACATGCCCCTCCAGGAACTGATCAGGCCCTGCCCCCGCCAGCTGCTCCCTTTGGCTGCCATAAGTATGGCCCATAAATATTTACTGCATAAACAAATGAATGAATGATTGTTGCCAGCCCCAAATACAGCAAAATATAGGGGGAAGGCTTTGAACTGGTCTATCAGAACCTGCAGACTGTCACAACTCAGTAGGTGGCCTCAGGTTTTAAGGAATATAATACTCATTAACCTTTCTAAAGCACTCACTATGTGCCAGGCTTTGCTAAGAAGCTTAAAGCACCAAGTTCTCCCAGCAGCACGTTGAGAAGGTGTGACTGTTGCTAAGTGGCCCCCTAGTCACATTGCTGGTGGGCAGCCACGTCTAGATGTGGACCAGCCAGCCTGTGCCCAGAGCTCCTGGTCTTTCTTAGGGGTGGCCTCTGAGGAAAGGGGTCCCCTCCCCAGGTGGCTGCTGGTGCTGCTCAGGGTTTCCCATGAGTTTTGGAGACGCTTGCAAATCAGATGAAGCGGGCGCTCTGCCCACTCAAGACTGTTGCCTGGGCTCTTTGTCAGAGACTAATTCTCACCATTTTCTGGGTGTTTCCTGCTCAGAGAGAGGAAGGAAGCAGGAGCTCCAGATCCTTTGTCCTCCTTCAACTCATCCTCCCCCTCCCCTGCCCCGACTTCTGGACCTTCCTCTTCCTTGTCCAACCGCTGACCCTGAACTTGGAGTTCATTCCCAGGCAGACTTTACCGTCCAATAGCAACAATAACTCAAGGACATGGTTCTGTGCTCTGCCAAGAACCAAAGGGTGCTTTGCTTTCCTGGTGGGCAGATCTGGAGAAATCTGGCCCCCAGATGGAGGAGGTGGGGGTCGGGGATGTGCCAACAACTGACATCAGTTCACAAAGAAGCTCCACAGCGTGGATCATCCCAACCAGCCTGCTTAGACGGTTTGATGCCATCACCCAGTTTAACAGAAAAGGAAACTGAAGTCCAGGAGGAATAAGTGACTCGTTCATGATTCTGCAGACATTTGGAGGCAGAAGCAAATGTTTATCCCAGTCTCCAAAGAGTTATTATTATTATCGTAATAACTATTAGTATTATTAAAAGCATTTACCAAGCTCTGACTCTGTCAAGAGCTTTCCTCTCATTACCTTATTTAATCCTCTCAGCAACTCAATAGAGAACCCCGTTTTACAGACAAGGAAACTGAGGTACGGAGAAGCAAATCACCTACCCACGTCCAGTGTTTGCGTCCACAGGGTATCAAAGCCAAATGTGAACTCAGTCTGTCTGGCTCCAAAGTCTCAGGTCTTATAGGCAAGACAAGGCCATCTCCACCTGGGGTGGAGGAGTCATTTTATTTCCCAAAGTAGCGCCTGAGGTGAGCCTGGCCTTACCCCGTTCACGGGCCTGCTTCAGGCCTGGTGCACACCGCTGCTGGGAGCCCCTCGGGCAGCAGGCCCTGGGAAATGGAGCAGGCCGTGCAGGACTTTGGGCACGTGGGGGGCATGTCTGAGTGGCAGCAGCTACAGGTAGCAGCAGCCCCTGGTCTAGGTCATTGTGGCCCTGTGACACTTCACAGATGAACTCACACGTGTACATAAATTCCTTCCTTTCCCCTTCCTCCTTCCTTCACCAAACACCTGCTGAGTGGCCCTCATGTTTCCACACACGGACATTCACCTCTTTGGCTGGCCTCCCCAGCCAGGGGCAGCTATCTCATTTATGAGGCTCAATGCAAAATGAAAATGCAGAACCTCTTGTTCAAAAAATGAGAATTCCAAGACAGTAACAGCAGAGCACTCAACCAAGCATGGGACCCAGAGCGAGTACAGACGTGGTGTGCCCATATGCCCATGGTGGGGCCACTCTGTTCCACTCATCTCCTTCCTGTCCCTCCTGCCACCTTATCCTCCATTTATATCCTCTCACATCAAGTTCTTTCCCATCTCAAAGCTTCTGCAAAGGCTGTTCTCCTGGCCGAAGACCCTTTTCCCAATCTCCTCTCATAATCGATCTTTCTCATCACTCGGGTGTCACCCAGAGCCACTTCCTCAGAGAGGCCCTCTTGGCCCCAGTCTAAAGTGGCCACCTGGATAGTTCTTCACCATGTCTGCTGTTTGTCCCTTTCTGCATTTTCATTTTCATCACAGTCTGTGACTTCACATGTACTTGTCAGTTTACTACGTATTGTCCATCTTCCCAGGGGCAGGGCTGTTCTGCTCAGGACTGAATCTCCGGGACCCAACCCAGTGCTCAGCACATAGTAGGTGTTCAGTAACTACTTGTAAAACAGCGAATGCATAAAGGCATGCATGGACACAGACACCCTGACACACCCCTCCCCCACTCCTGTATCACCTCCCACCCTCCCTCTGCAACCAGTCAAGCACAGGGGTGCTCCCCAAACATCCCAGTGCCCCAGGCATCCCAACACAGAGAGCTGAGGAGTCCGGTGGGAGACCCAGGAGGGAGACCCTTCCTGGATCGAAGCCAGGACAAACGGAAGTGGCAGAGCCGGGAGAAAACGAGAAAGAGAAAGAGTGAGGAGAGAGGGCAAAGGAGGCCAGAGGGAAAGGAAAAGGAGACAGAGCTGGAGGAAGGGGGGAAGAGGCAGACAAGGAGAACGAGTTGGGCTTGGTGTTAATCCCGTGCCTTCTCTTTATTAGCGAAACTAATAATTACTATTAATACCCAGCCCCTCCCTGGCCCTTTCATCCAGGCTGGTGGGGAAGTTTTGAAGATGAAAGTCTGGGGGGCCTCTCAGGTGCAGGTGACAGAGCTTCACAAACAATAATTAGACTTGGCAGCCCCCTCCTCTCACCCCCACCCCCGTGTCCGGGATGCTGTGCCACCTGACTCCACGCCTTCCCAGGTGGGCATGCAGCAGTAGCTGCTCCTGGGCCTCGCCCTCCTCTGAGAGTTGCCCTTGGAGGGGCGGGGCTATCGGCAGAGACAGTCCTGGGGGAAGTGCCAGAAAGAGGAACCTCATACCAGGTGGCACTGAAACTAAGGAGCCCTGCCCTCGGCTGAAATTACAGCCCCATCCCCACCGCTACCCCCCACCTCACCCTAGGGGCCTGTGTCTCTGGGCCCTGCCAGATGGCAGTGAGGGACATACCACTGGGAAGGAGGATCTAACAGACAAAGAGATGGAGTCAGCATGTCCAGCCCCTCCACACGGCCCCAAGACCATCCGGGGTCCTGGTCTGTGGCATCCTCAGGGGCCGTTTTTGTTTCACCTCTCTCAAAGGGGCCCCCCTCTCCAGCAACAGTGACCGCCATCAGCCAGCCTCCCCCGCACACTGACAGTGATGGGGCCCTCGCTACCTCGGTTCTTTGTTGAACTGCCTGGACAGTGGGCTGTGTGATCTCATCCAATCCCTTGACATTAAGTACAATCTGGAAGCTCCTGAAGTTACATCAGTAGCCCCCACCTTTCCCAAGAGCCCCAAATGCCTGCCCCATCTTTCTATTACAATGTCACGTGGCGACTCCAGAAATAAGAGGGCCTAAACCTAATCCCCACCCTCTGCCCAGGTCATGACCCCCCCACTTGGGTTCTAGGCCCCGTGGTCTCTCTATTGCCCAGTCTTAGGCCCTGTAATGATCCTGACCCCTGTGTCCAATTCATCTGTAAATGCTGTAGATTCTGCTTCTAAAGTGTCTCTCAGATCTCAATGTTGTCCTCCATCCTGACAGCTGCCATCATGCTCTGGGCCACCATCGAGTCTCACCGTATGACCATCGTCACCTGACTCTCCAAACCAAGCCCGTGTGGACTTTGAAATACACAAATCAAAACATGCCACACCCTGCTTAGAGCTTTTCACCACCTTCCCTCGGCCTATAGACTATATCACAGGCTCCTCACCAAGGCGCACAGAACCCTGGCCTCCCGGATGAGCCACCTCTTTCCCCCTCTTGTGCCACCACCTCCATGCAGTCCCTCAGGCTCTTCTCAGCCAGCCGTGCCCTCTGCCTCAATGCTGGCTGTTTCTCCAGCCCTTCTCATGGCGGCACCTTGTCACCCTTCTGGTCTTCTTCCATAAAGTCCTGTCTTTGCCTCCTCAAAGAGAGTGAGCCCACCCCTGTAACCTTCTCGGGTCTGCCTGTCTCCTTCACAGCACTTACCACACCCTGCAATGATCAACTTGTTGGCCGGTTTACTTGTATAACAGCTGGCTCTCTCCCCTGCTAGACTGCTCCAATGCCTATGCTACCCATTGCTTTATCACTCTCCAAAGCCTAGCACAGTGCCTGGCACATAGTTGGTGCTCAACCAATGTGCTAAGTGAATAAGTGACCCAGGATTTGTATCCTGGGACCCGTTCTTCCCTTTGGGGTGACCCAGAGCAGGTCATTCACAACCTGGTCCTGTGGTGTGGAAAGTGAAGGAAGGCCTGTCTCAGCATTTAGGAGACCCCTTAGCAATCTGTGTCCATTTACTCTACTGTGAACCAGCCAAGTGACCTTAGGCACATCCTTACCTTTCTCCTGCTTCAGCTTCCTACTCTGGAAAATGTGGGGGGAAATCTGAGCTCCTTGGGGGTAATAAGGCACAAAAGGAGTAAGTACACCAAGGCCGCCCGACAACACAACCGTGTCCCAGGTGCATGTCCTGACGGAAGTGCAGATTTACACACTCTCACTCCAAACCAAAGCCAGTAACCCATCATTCCCCAGCAGTGTGGAGGTCAGGCGCCATCTAGTGGTCACATAGGGGAGAGCAGGGCATTCTTTGTCCCTCTGTTGTCTGTTCCACTTAGGGTGGGACCTACCCTGAAGGTCTTCCTTCATTGGGAAGAGCTGGGCCTAGGAGCAAAAACGATGCCTGTGGGCAGGGGGTGGAGGGTGGAGGGTCCTTAGTCTCTTGCCCACCATCGTAAAATGCTGATCCTGTACCCCCCGTGGGCCCATCCCCCAACCTTCGAGCTGACCTCTCACCATTCCCTCCGCTCTGCCACAGAGAACTTCACAAATGATTCTGAATGACCCAAGTTTTCCTTTGACTCCAGACCTCCCCACAGGCAGTTTCCTCAGCCTGAGAATTCTCCCCCACCTCTCCTCCCTGTCCTGGCTAAGCCCTACTCCCTCACGGGGCTTCTACTTAAATGGCCCCTGGCCTGGCTGGAGCTGCCCTGGGCTCCATAGTCCCCCAGCCCCCATCCCACCATTGCTAAGCCTGTGTCACAAGCTCCACATTTCTTGCTCATATTCCCTGTTAGACAAAGACCTCGGGAGAGGCCCTGAAATGCTCCCCTCCATATACTGAGTGTTGAGAGAGTCTGGGGCCCATACACTTAGACTGCAGGCCCGTCACAGCTTATAGAGGACAGACCTTGGGGTTTCCAGGAAGAATGCAGGGTGCTGCTTCATTTGGCCCCCCTCTAAGCTCCAGGCCCTATTCAGTGCAATTGGTTTCTGACTCCTGGCTGTGTGTCTAGGGTGAACTAACTCGCCCTCTCTGGACCACAGCTTCTCCTCCCTACTCTCTCCTTGCTCCCTTTTGCAGAACTTCCCTCCCAAGGGAGGAGAGGATGGATCCCACATGTAATTTAAAATATAAACTGTTGTGCCTGGCTGGCGTGGTTCAGTGGTTGAGCATTGACTTATGAACCAAAAGGTCATGGTTCGATTTCCAGTCAGGGTACATGCCCAGCTTGTGAGCTTGATTGCCTGTGTGGAGCATGCAGGAGGAAGTTGATCAATGATTTTCTCTCATCATTAATGTTTCTCTCTCTCTCTCTCTCCCTCTCCATTCCCCTCTGAAAAACAATTTAAAAGAAAAATCATATGCTTAAAAAAAGTGTATACACACACACATCTACACTAATAAAAGAGAAATATGTAAATTAATTGTACCTCCCTGACACCCACCAGCCAATCAGGAGGGAATATGCAAATTAGCAGAACAAAGATGTTGGTGGCCGCACCCCCCAGCCACTCCAGGTGCAGAGCAGCTAGGCAGGGGAGGGAGGGGAGGCGGAGGGAGTTACAGGAGCAGCGCTCTGCCCAGAGCAAAGTGAAGCTTGCAGACTCCAGCTGGATTCAGCAGAGACTCTGACCGGAGTGAAGGTGGAAGGTGGCAGGCAGAGTGAAGGCCTGGGTCCAATGCCTATGTGTTGTCAGGTTGCCTTGGAGTACTTACTCCAAGAATCTTCATGCAACAGGCCTCTGGGGTGTGTGTGTGTGTGTGTGTGTGTGTGTGTGTGTGTGTACTGTTGCTAAGAATGGGAAGTAAGGAGCCTTCCAGGCTGGGCTTGAGGGTCCAGGAAAGGGCTTGGGTTTGGCCTCCTTAAGGCCAATTTCCCTGTCTGCATTCATGCACTCAACAGATATTTGAAAAAATGCCTGGATCCCTGATGAAAAATAGTGTGGTTCTGGAGTCAGATTGCCTGGGCTCAGGTCCCAGCACCACCACGTATGGCTGTTGATCACTAACTTATTTCCTCAGTTA
>PVJN01064833.1:0-10414 GCA_004026805.1 Lasiurus borealis | reverse complement strand
ATATCTCTCTCTCTCTCTCTCTCTCTCTCTCTCTCTCTCTCTCTCTCTCTCTCTCATCTATCTATCTATCTATCTATCATCTATCATCAACCATCTATCTTCCTCTCTCCCTTACTCTGTCTCTAAAATCAATAAAATATAAAAAACACATAAATTGAGGTCTCTCGGCTTTTCACTTAACTAGGCACCAGAACTCTAGGGGGCCAGTAAGCATAAATTTGAATCTAATCTATAGTTGAAATTGTGTCAAGTCAACTCATGAAACAGGGATATCATTGGCTTTTCCCATGACTCCTGGGTAAGGGGTGGAAAATTATCCCAACATCTAAGAGCAAGCTGTGACCATCCCAAACTAAGAAGTGAATGGAAGTTTCCCCATAAAATTATGAAGCTTTGCCCTCAGTCAGCAAACTCTTTAGTCAACAGAGAGGCAAACTGCAGCTCGATAGCAGCATGTGGCTTGCAAGCCACAGTTTGCCAACCACTGCCCTACCTGTTTGGCTAAGTGGATAGAGTGTCAGCCTGTGGACTGAAAGGTCTCAGGTTTGATTCCAGTCAAGGGCACATGCCTGGACTGTGGGTTCAATCCCCAGTCGGGGGTGTGCAGGAGGCAGCCAACAATGATTCTCTCATCACTGATGTTTCTATCTCTCTCTCCCTCTCTAAAATCAATAAAGGTATTGAAAAATTAAAAAAAAATTATGAAGCTTTGATAAAGATGTACTTACAGGGACTAGAGAAAGGGGTTGGACAGCTAAGGATAGCCAGAATGAGAGGAATAGGAAAGATTTCACAGCAGCAAAGCTCTTTAACTGGTGAGAGGAGGGGTAAAGGAAGAATGGCTCTATTCAATTTGCTTCCTAATTCAAGTGGGAATGTTGAGGGAAGTGCCACTGCCTTGCTTGGAATCTGCTCACAAGATCTGCTTCCAGACCTGCCAACCATGCTTACTACAGGCTCCACTGAAGATATTTTTGACAGAAATATGAAATATATGGTAAGATTGTTAAATTCAACTCCAAAGGCCAACTTTTATGAAAGTTACTCTCTTAATAATCTCCAAGGTTTTTCCTGTCTAGGTCTTTCAAAACACACTGCAGCAACAGAGGGCAAGGAATTTCTGAAAGTGGCACCTGGAGATGACATAGGGCAGTGCTCAGGGCAAACAGTTGCAGTACTGATGATTCCTACTCCCTTACCACCTCTATAGACTGTACCAGTATGATTTTTATTTGCTCCCTTATATATTTATACCTTCAGCATTATTTTCCCTCAGGATACCAAGTGCCCCAGCTGTGTGAAATATGACATGGCCATTAAATTTTTCCCCCCATCTTTAAAGGTAATTGCTTTAGCTGTGTTCTATTTTTGTATGTTTTAACTTGGCATCCTTCATTCCTGCACTATGCTCTTAGGAATATGAGCAATCTCAGGAATAAATTACCAACTCAGGATTATAGAGGAGATATACATATACATGTGTGCATGCATGCACGAAGACAAACAAAAATATTTGCTCTGTGCAAACAGCTCTGCCTGCCCAGTGTGGCACAGTTGTTGAGCATTGACCTATGAACCAGGAAGTCACAGTCAGAACACATGCTCAGGTTGCCTCACTAATCAATGTTTCTTTCTCATCATTCATGTTTCTATCTCTCTCCCCCACTCCATCCTCTCTAAAACAATAAAACTATATATTTTTAAAAATAGCTCTTTGTCATGCATAACCTACTTTCTACTTTGTTTTGCCAATTATGCAGTCTTTTCTGCCACAGGAGGTGGGTGTGGCTTTTGGGGGTTGGCCTGCTGCGGGAGCGCCACTCATCTGGTCAGCCAAGCAGCACTCCCACTGTGGGAGCGCACTGCCCACCAGGGGACAGCTCTTACATTGAGCATCTGCCCCCTGGTGATCAGTGAGCATCATAGCAACTGGTCAACTGGTTGTTCTGGTCATTCCACCATTTGGTCAATGGGCTTTATAGATGTTAGGAGATGAAAGGGTTTTAAATGGTCTCTCTATGAGCTTATCCTATCACTGATATGACCCAGAACTGAAATAGAATGCAGAAGTTGTCAGGAAGCCCAGGATAATGAAAGGGTTGGGAAGCTACAAGAAGGTTGGGTGGTTATGGTAAAAAATAATGTGGATTTTTGGACCTTTAGGTATTGGTCCAGAGGACATATTTTATTGGATTTTTTAAGCCAGTGCCCTATAAAGTCATTTGGTGGGAATTTTTCAGAATAGCTAGGACTTTTTTTTTTAAATATATTTTATTGATTTTTCACAGAGAGGAAGGGAGAGTGATAGAGAGTTAGAAACATCGATGAGAGAGAAACATTGATCAGGCACTTCCTGCACACCCCCTACTGGGGATGTGTCTGTAACCAGGGTACATTCCCCTGATTGGAATTGAACCCAGGACCTTCAGTCCTCAGGCTAAAACTCTGTCCATTGAACCAAACCGGTTTTGGCAGAATAGCTAGTTGTTGTGTTTTTTTTTTTTGTTTGTTTTTTTTGTTTGTTTTTTAATATATTTTGTTGATTTTTTACAGGAGAAATAGAGAAAGATAGAGAGTTAGAAACATTGATGAGAGAGACATCGATCAGTTGCCTACTGCACGCCCATACTGGGGATGTGCCTGCAACCAAGATACATGCCCTTGACTGGAATCAAACCTGGGACCCTGGAGTCCACAGTCTAATGCTCTATCCACTGAGCCAAAATGGTTTTGGCAGAATAGCTAGCTTTTAAAGAAAAAAATGTCTACACCCTTCTCAGAGATACAATATGGAGAAAAATATCCAATAAATAACTTCAAAGTTCTGCACATCCCCCTTAGCTTTTTGCTATTTCTGTTAATAAGATTGAGTGAACTAAGGGCTCAGTTTATCACTTTGTTCTAATTTTATTTCTGATATAACATTTGGGATACATATATATATATATATATATATATATATATATATGTGTGTGTGTGTGTGTGTGTGTGTGTGTGTGTGTGTGTGTGTATAAAACATTTATATACATAACATTTCTAAAATCAGTGCACACTGACCTGTAATCCTCATAGTGAAATGGTGTAAAAACAAAGGCAATGCTATGGTCATGTATCACTGATCCTGGTTTCCCATTTCTCCTGAAATTTTCTACTTTTCTATTTTTCTGTGTTTCAAAGAAATTCACAAATTTTATAATTAGTGGGCTTGAGGTAGGCTAAGGTCTTCCTAAATATATCGTATTTGGGCTTAACTCATATTGCCTTAGGGATTTTTTTTTTCTTTCTGACTTCTAGAGTATAGAACAAAAGAGACAGGAAGCTCTAATAGATACTTAGTGCATCACAAAACTATTTTGAGCTAAGAGCTAAGTCACCTCCCTTTTCAAAGTTGAGTAAAGGTTTTAACCCTGTCTCATATTATCATCATTTTATTCGTCTATTTCCTAGTCTTTAGGATGTGGGAGACCTTATTTTTCAAGTCCTTCAACATTTGTCCTGCCGGTTGAAGAATCATGTCAAAATAGATATTCTATATAATAAAAGAGAAATATCTAAATTGACAACACCCCTGTGACACCCACCATCCAATCAGGAGTGAATATGTAAATTAACCCAACAAAGATGGTGGATTAATTTGCATACACTGTCACCAGGTGGAGAGCAGAGCAGGGGAGCCAGCAGAAAGTGGAGTGGCTTGGGGAACTTGGCTCCCCAAGCCACTAGACAGAGGGCAGAGAGGGAGAGCTGGCAGCTTGGAGGACAGAGACAGAGCAGGAAGGGAAAAGCAAGAGCAGAGGGTAAACCAGGAATTCTGGAAATAGTAGTTCTGATGGCAGCCCCAGAACTGGAAATGGAAGCCCAGAATGTGAGAAGCACCAGGAATGCTGGGAATCAGAGTTCTGATTGCAGACAGACCTTCTAGACACTAGAGCAAAGTGAGCCTGGAGCAAGTTACTGTTGTGGTGGGGGATGGAGGGAAAGCAAAGGTGAGAGACATAAGTAAAATCAGAGTGTCTAGGAAAAATGAAAGAGAAGATATCCTAAAAATTCCAGGATATCTCCACCAATGAAGCAAAGCTAAAAAAAAAATCCTCTATTATTCTGTGAGCAACAAACCAAACTGGGTTGGAGGTCTCAGACAATTCACTCATATGATTACAGACAGAAACTCCTGGATTGGAGAGGGCTCCCCTGAGGGATCCCAAATTGGAGAGGGTGCAGGTCAGGCTGAGGGACCCAGCCCTTGTGCATGAATCTTCATGTAAAGGGCCCTTAGTTATCTGATAAAAGACCACTAACTTGTCCATAGCAGATAATGTATGTAACTATTTTTGTTAATGTGAAAGCATGCTTTATAAAAAACTTTGAATTTATGTGGAGGGATAAGAATATATTGTAAGCCAGCCAGCTATATGTTTTCATAATATTTATTTTCCTTGCTTATCTCTTTTCATCTTTGTAAAGTGAAAGCTAGATTTTTATATCAATTGGGTATTTACTTTCAACTTCCTTCCCTCCCATCCCAAAATACTAAGAATAATGAGGAGAGAGAGAGAGAGAGAAAGAAGAAGAAGAAGAAGAAGAAGAAGAAGAAGAAGAAGAAGAAGAAGAAGAAGGAGGAGGAGGAGGAGGAGGAGGAGGGGGAGGAGGAGGAGGAGAACTGAAATAATGTGAAATCATTTCTACCTGTCTATATTTAATCAGGATATACTAGGTAAAATAAAAAATAATCTTGTGTCTTAACACAACACACTTAGCCTCAGTCGCAAAACAAGAAAGAGTGTTAGAGATATCACCGTAACAATTCAATGCTATGGCCTGCAAGTGACATACATCACTTTTGCTAACAACCTTTGGCAGAAATTGACCACATTAATTAGGTTAAATGCAAGAACAGAGACAGTTACTCTTTCAATTTGCCCAGAAAAGGAGGTAAAAGACATATAGGTGAGCATTCCTACTCCCACACTACCCACTTCTGTTTCTTCCAAGCCCCCTGTTCCTGACTGTAATGTATCTTCTTTTAGTCCAGAGGAGATGTGGGAAGGGGAAGTGGAGATATTGTCAGGAGCAGGAGATGGTTGAAGTGGTCCCCACCTAGTGTACACTAACTGAGAAATGGGGCACTGTTAACATCTTCAAAAGTGTTAAGACCTCATTACTGCTGCCTTTCCATCTTACTTTCCTCTACACATGTGCTTCATACTCTAAACCTATGAAATAAATTATTCATAGAAGCACAAGATTAATAGCATTTTATATGAGAAATATTATTTAGTATCTACATTTTAGTATGCAATATACAACCTTCAATTGTTTCTCAGAAAGTTACTTTAGTCATTACTTAATTTTATTACTTTTACTATTTAAACTCTTATAACTACTAGTTAATATTCATTGATAAGTTACTGAACTAAACAATTGATATATGTATAACTTTCAAAACAGGTCTAGGAAGTAAGTATAAATTATATATATATTGAGGTAGGAAAATGAACAAAAAACTATGCAACTTGTTAAATAATGACTCCAGATCTATGTGGGTAATATAGAGAGTAAGAAAGAGTATATCCTCATACTTTCATGTATAACTGACTATACTAATAGTTAAAATTCCAGGGCATCTCTCATTTGATGAAAATGTTTTTCACAAAGCTTAACATGTTATGAAGATTCAGATAATTAACACCACTATCATGTAACACTATCTTCTTAAGTAAGATGAAAATGTATCTTGAATATTGATTTGAATTTGAATCTATTTTTCTGAATCTCAAAGAAACCTATTGCAAAGACATCATTTGCAAATACTTCATTATCATCACATGTTGCCATGGACATCAGGGTACTAATTCATGTATAAACTCCAATAATTAAAAAATGTTCAAGGAGAGAGCCCTATTCTTCTGTAGCAAATTGGTTGATAGTAGCTTATACTTCTAATTAAATATATAATTTGTTGTATTAAACTATCCTATTTAATAAAAGAGTAATATGAAAATTAACATCACTCTGCTACACCCACCAGCCATGCCGACCAGCCAATCAGAAGCGAGTATGCAAATTAACCCCAACCAAGATGGGTATGGCTCCAGAGTGAATAGAAGGGAGGCTTGGGTTTCCCCGGCGATAGAGGAAGCCAAGCTTTCCACATACCCTGGTGGGCCCAAGCCTCCACTAAAGCTACAAAGTTTGAATTATAAAAGATAAATAAATCCCAACAGAAATGGCTTCCTGCCATGAGCAAGCAGGAGGCTTGGCTCCGATCCAGGCTACAAAGTTTCAATTGTAGAAGATAAATAAATCCCAGATACCAGGGCTTCCACTTGGGTCACCATAAACCACTCCAGGCCCCTCGCCAGGCCACTCGACACCCCAAGGGAACGCCCACCCTAACCCAGGACACCCCTCAGGGCAAACCAGCTGGCCTCCAACGATGCGCCAGGCCTCTATCCTATTTAATAAATGAGTAATATGCAGATTGACTGTCACTCCAACACACAAGATGGCTGCCCTCATGTGGTCAAAGATCCTTCCTCATGTGGACAAAAGATGGCCACCACGAGATGACCAGCAGGAGAGAAGAGCTGGCAGGGACCAGGCCTCCAAGAGAGGGCAGTTGGAGGCAATCAAACCTGCAGGGGAGGGCAGTTAGGGTGACCAGGCATGCAGAGGAGGGAAATTGGGGGTGATTGGGCCTGCAGGGGAGGGAAGTTGCAGAGGAGAACAGTTGGGGGGGACCAGGCCTGCAGAGAAGAACAATTGGGGGAGCCAGGCCTGCAAAGGAGGGCAATTAGGGGTGACCAGGCCTGTAGGGAAGACAGTTAGGGGCAAACAGGCTAGCAGGGGAGCAGCTAGGCATCAATCAAGCCTGCAGGGGAGTGGTTAGGGAGTGATCAGGCCGGCAGGCAGAAGCTGTTAAGGGCAATTAGGAAGGCAGGTAGGCAAGCAGTTGGGAGCCAGCAATCCTGGATTGTGAGAGGGATGTCCAACTGCCTGTTTAGGCCTGATCCCACTGGCAATCCTACATCCCTCAAGGGGTCCCAGATTGGACAGAGTTTAGGCTGGGCTGAGAGACACATCCCCTCGTGTGCACAAATTTATGCACCGGGCCCTCTAGTATGTGTGTGTGTGTGTGTGTGTGTGTGTGTGTGTGTGTGTATACTGAAAGAGAGAGATTGCTTTTCAGCACAGAGAAAAAAATTGTTTAGCATCTCATTACTCTAGTATCACATATTACTTTTATAATACGTGAAACAGTACTGAAGGATCACCTACAATATACACCAGTCTCATTTTTAAGATGTATTCAAATGGTTTCAGCACCCAAATCCAACTTAAAAGTCTATAAATATGTCATGGTAAAGGATATTCAAAAAGTGACAGACTTTGAAGTGTTTATAATTTACAAAGAAATGCTCAGAAATATTTGGAGTGATATTGTTCTCTTAGGAAGAGTTATATAAGGTCTTAAGGTAAATATTTGAGGGAGATAAATGCTTGCTAAGACAGTTTTCATTCTTTACATGCCTAAATGATCATATAGGGATGGGCAAAATTAGGTCTACAGTTGTGAGTATGCAAAACAGAGTTTATTCTTATAATATTCATTATAGTATTACTTTTCATATGAACAACTATAAACCTACTTTTGCCCCACCCTATATTAGATCATAACAGTACACTATTTGGCAGTCCAGGATAAGTAAACATTTATATAGCCTCCTATTTAGTTTAAAGGAACAAATAATCAGTTCCTGTCTTCAATAAATACATTTTTGGATTTTTATAGGCTTTTTATATGCATCTCTTTTTTTCTCATTTTACTGAAATAAAAATTCCTTTAGCAGAGAAAACATAATTGCTTTTTCACTTTATCCTTGGCCACCAGCAAACAACTATGTGCCAACAAATACTTATTTGATGAATGAACTGTCTCCTCTGATACCTTGAAACATCAGCGAACTGCCTATCTTTCCCGTCATAAGCCAAGTACAAATGTGGCCTCAGATCACATTCCCACATTTATTTTCTAAAAAATTTAGCAAGTTTATAATAAGAAGATGTAAAATATATTAAATGTCTTTATAATCTCATCTATGTCTTGGGTAAATGCTAATCTGAAAATCTATAATCTGTGTGACTGGTATAGATGACAGCATGCATAATTTACTGAGATTATTTTCTCAGGCTATTAAGCTCTGCCCAACCTTTTAAAAATATTAAATTGGAAGATTATGTTCCAACCATTTCAAGAAATTGGTAGTGTCACAGCCTAACAACTTGAGAAAATAACATTATTTTGGAAGGGGATGTAAAAAGAAGAAAATGGCAACAAAGAATCTCTTTTAAGCCTCAGACTGGAAATAGTAAATATCTGTCCAATGGACCCCAAATTTTGTAAATTTAAAAAAAGCAGTATAAGGAATATCATTGTGATTTATGTAACTGATTAGCTCTCCTTTAAAGATCTCTTGTATTTTAATTGCCAACTGTAAATATTAACCCTTTAGTTCTTGTCATAAATCAACAGTTTCCCCTGAGGAGGAAAAAATAAACTGTTCACAGTGAAAATCTGCACTGTGAGAATTTTAAAAATGCAAAGTGCAATGGGAGAGGTAGGTGTCTATTTGAGGAAGCAATTTAATCAAGACCACAAAAGAATGTATTACACAACAGGTTGTTTTTTTTTTAAATATAGTGACATGGAAAATGCTGAGAGAGTGGTCTTGAATCTCAGTGACCTTTCAAAGTGAAGAAGAACATGCGTAACAACTTTGCAATCTTATGGCTTTTCCAATTAAGTTTGTGACTAGAAGGGAGATGGTAAAGCAGCCTCCAAATAATACTGGTTTCCTAGCAACCATAGCTCCAGAGGTTTAACTAGATTTTAAATGCAAATGATAAAACTCAAGTACTGAGCCTGAAAGGGGTTGTTAAATATCTTGGGGCAAACAATGCAATTCTTCAAAGGAATTGCTCTTCAGAGGCAGTAGGCTATACTGTCAGTCTGTCTTCAAAGCTTCCCCCTGCACTCAGGTACCTTCAATGGGCTCTACATCAATGCTGAATTGTTACTGGAGGAAATAGAATTCTATTGTGACGTCAGAGGAAATGCATTTTGAGAACCCATGCTCACGAGGAATTGAGGCATTGTGGCAAGATTTATTGGAGCTAAAACAAAGGACTGCCCCCCAAGTGCTCAATATCTCAACCATGACCAGTGGGTTAGCTCAATCTCCATGTGGAAGAAATCCTGGGACTGATGAGTGCAAGTGCCCACCAGCAGGATCGGGATCCAGCACAGTAAGGTGTTCATCCTAGGCTCCAGCAGTCCAGTACGGTCTCCTTCAGGCCAAATAGGCCCACGTTTCACACTGTGGCTGCTATGGAAAGAGAAAGCACCGAAGGAATGAACCTTGGCCTTTATTAAGTTTCGATTATATCACCTTGGGCTTTGGAATGGGTAAGCTTTCTTTCAAACTAATCAGTCTTCTTCCTAATTCTTCCCGGCCTATGCAGAGCCCTCTCCCTACATAATCACATTCCCAGATTTTCCTAGGCAAGATTCCTCCCCTTTATAGTCACCATCTTGACTTCTATTGCCCATGAACTTAGCAAAAGAATTTCCCATTTACTGCCCCACCCCCACCCACTCCCTCCGAAATCTGGAAAACTGACTGATTGTTCCCTGGGGAGACTGGAAAGCTGATCTTTCCTCCCAGTTTAGGGGAAGAAGGGATGTTAATCCCCTTGGTGGGCAATGCAGCTTTCCCCTGGAGTGTGTGGAAACTGTATCTTCCCAGTCAATCAGGTTTAGCCTGTTCAGCTCATTTCTCCTCTGTTAATAACTAGCTGCCCACACTAAACGTCACATTGGCTTAGATGCCCTCAATGCACTGAGGGACCCTACTTGTTGCTAGCCAGAATATAGATTTTAAGAGTCATGTGTTTCAAACCTGATGATCATCTACAAGGCTTGTTTACTACTGTACTTAGTATTTTGTAGCCTCATTTATTAGACCATGAATATATTCTTCAAAAGTTTGATTTTTTTTTAAGTATTATCTCCCATTTTTCTAAAACACAGCCTAAAGAGAATCAATTGAAGAATTATCTTTGGAATGTCTTAAACTAGCATATGTTTTCAAAATAGTTCTTATGTTTACAAATTGTTAAATAGAATATCACTGTAAACAAAAAGTTTAAATGCGTGAGTATGAGCATCTTTAGAGCTTTTCGTTGAATTACACAATATCCTAAATAACTTAGGAACATACTAGTATGTGGAAGCTCTGGAAGCACGATCTGCAGTTTGGTCACGTACAGAAGAGGCCTCTGACTCTCAAGGGAAAACTGAAAGATAATCAAAGTTATGGAAAAGCCCAGGGTTTTCAGGCAGAATACAACCATG